>JAJMJY010000003.1:560644-660289 GCA_030569115.1 Sungouiella ezoensis
CCCCCCACAGGTTTCACCGTTGGCCCCGCACAGACTGCCTGAATGTAGACCACATCCATCTGGTTGCGATCTGCTACTGCTCAGCCTTTCAAACTTTAAGGAACCAATCTAACAATAACCAACCAATTAATCCTATTTTGAGCCTACAATATGAGCAGTGCACCTCGTCTTCTCTCTCGTGCAGGCAAGGTTCATTCTTCGGAGATGTTCCCATGTAAATAGACATACGACTATAGACGCAGGGAGTTCTTGTGAGGCGGAGAACGCTTACATTCCGGGCGGTGCCATTTCTCAGCCAATGTCAGAAAAATATCTCCATCCCGGGCTCAAACACTTACATTAAGGCGTGGCGCGACTCAAACACCTTGTCTGTGTGGAGCCGTAACTACGTGGAGTAGACCCATACTTTGCAGCCGTTTATTGCTGTGGCAATAGACAAAGTTGACCATGATTTGGTATTGAATATGTCATCGGTTACGCCTGTTCTGGAAAGTGGAGCATCATCAAGTGAAATCCATCCGCAATTATATCTCCAAGAAAATGGCATTTGGATCCGGACCCGTTGCCCAGTTACATGAAGGCGGGGATCTCGTTAACCGTTCCTACTCCAGGTTTACAACCACAATCACTCCTGAACAACCTGATACACACTCACTCCGCAGACCGAATCCAAGAGCAGCTGCAAGTGTCTGGCGTTGCAGATGTGGTGAGAGATCGCTAGACGCACCTCGATGCACGTTCATTTTGTTGAGGTCCATTTGACCACATCCCAGATTTCGCCAGTTACTCTCAATATCTCTAACATGCCAATTCCAAGACTTCTATTTGTCCTCTACTTTGTCCAATATTGTCCATCTCCATTATTGCCCATCCCCCTTGCCAGCATTACCCCGTCCCTCTAGTCGAGCCTCACTACTCCCTGCACGTTTAAGACAACCCTGGCACACCACTGTCACGAACCATGAGCTAGACTTTGTCATTTAGAGTTGCCCGCTGCATGCACCATGATCCGAAACTGTTCGATTTATTACATGCGGAGACCTCCGCCTCATCGCGGTTTATTAGTCGGTTTCTGCGCCCCCACTGAAACCCAAACCATATTACTTTGATTCAATTTATATTCCTGATTAAGCATGCACCAACGGCCACTTGATAAGCTGCCTCGCTCCAAATGGAGAAATCGTCTCCGGCTGTTTACAATGAACCAGTCCGATAGAAAACACGACAAAGACATGCCGCTTCTCTCCAACTCGCCGCTGTCCACCCCGTCGTCTTCTCCTCCGCACTTGCAGAGAAACTTAAAAAGAGACTCCGCATGCTTTCTCACTCCACTCGAGGTGCGCGACGACGACTATTTCATCCCATTAACCCACCAGAAGGGAATCACGGTGGGAGAAATGATTCTTCCGCCGCCGCCACCGCCGCCACAGAGAAAGTTGCTGTATGGAGAAACTGTTTCAGGCCGCGAGCCTTATGAATGCTGGATGACACCATCTCGCAAAACTCGCGCCTTTTCCGATGGTGCATTAATGAGCACCACATGCTTCATCTGCCAGGAGCATTTGGAAGCAAAACTCGACCTGGAAAAGTTGGTGTCGTTGCAATGCGGGGACTGCGTCCACGAGGAATGTCTCCACACGGTGGTCGAATACAACGTATCTCGGGTTTCGCCGGAAACTGACTATTCGTCGCCGTACAATTCTCCGAGGTTGCGAAACTTGATGTTTCCCAAATGTCGGGGCCAGTGCTGCGTGGCTGCCAGACGGAGTGAACCAGTGTGTCCCATTGACGACGAGTTGATGGAGTCGCTTGTTTATGATTCTGTTCTCGCTTTGAAACTTGCCAAAGTGAGCCAAGGCGACACTTCTCCAAGTCTGAAGCCAGAACAACATATTCGCACTCAATTCCCACTGCTCCCGAGGCCCGAATCGAAATATTTCTTTAAGGACGACCGGACGCTCCGGCCCAAGTCAATTTTTTCTGAATTGCAACTGCGCAATGCCAGTCTAGACTTCTACTGCGATAGTCGTCCAGTTTCACTCGCACCTTCCAATCTCACCCAGACGACAAGTTCAGTGAGAATCACCGAGCACGACCGCATCCCCTTGGAAAAACTTAAAAACACCTTCATCAAGCACATGCTTGACACTAGCGGAAGCATGGACTTGTCGATGCTTGTTGCGTTGGGCCCGCTCCGGGTAGTGGACCGACTCTTGGTTTCCACAACCACCACAGAATTCAACCCATATCAAGTGTATTTATTCGCCAACTACTTGGTCCTCTGGCAAACTGGTCTGCCGTTGTTGCTCCCACTTAATGACACATTGTCTATAACAACCCCAGAATTTTGCGTCATCGAAATCCGTTTTCGCAGCCATCCTAACACCGTGAGATTACACTCAGACATTGGCTCCATAATCGAGAAATGGGGAATAGCCCTTTCGGATCCTGCCCTAATTATTCCTTCAGAAATATTCACCTCCACGTTGTCGGTGTTTGACCTCGTACCCAATTCTGCTCCTGCGTTTGGGAAGCAGGTGTCTCCGATTGCCGAAATGTCTCTTCAGCCTTCTCCGGTGGATAGTGAGCCCCGGTCGGATTGCCTGCGAAGAAGCAGCATTGCTGAACACTTGGTTCGGTTAAGTGTCTCGTCTGAACTGTCTTTTTTTCCTCAAATCTCTCCGTTGAAGATTAATAGGAGAATCGCCGCATCACAAGAAGACTACTGCGACAGCGACTCAGACTCTGACGTGGACTTGATCAACGCAGTAATCACCAATGCTCTCAAAACATAGACCCATTTTGGCTAATTATTTAGAGAATCTATTCATCTCAAGTAAGATCTTGTGCACCCAGCATTCTCTCTCTTGTCTAGACCGGGCAAGGAACACCATCTTCGTTCCTGTAACATTAAGTTTTTTTAACATGTCCGACATCCATGGACTTTGCTGTCCATTTCTCCCCATCCGCTGGCGTAGTGTTGTCTGCTCTTTTAAGCTCTTCTTGAGTTTTCGCTTATGACCAAACCACAAGGTAAAGCACCGTTGAGCATCCTCCTCGGAAGATTTCCAGCCATCCGAATAGAACCGAGGAAGATCTTGTTTTCCTGGTTGAGAGAAATCTGACGATTCAACGAAGTCTTGCCAGGTCTTTTCACCCGAATAAATATAACACTCGGACAACAGAATTGTGATGTAGTGGGTGAAATACGGCGTTTTCTTCCATATTCCCGAAACCATCGACCGTTGAAACATCTGAAAGGTCACCAAGTAGCCTGGTATCAACACAGCAAAGTACTGGCTAAAATTGGAGTGCTTCTTGTGTTTGAGGTAGAGATACCCAGATTGTATGACGCAAGTAGCCAAAGTCATCGAACCGATGTTAAACATGCGATCGTTTCCCGTTGCTAAGTTTGTCTCTAGCACCTTTGCTTGTTCGATGACATTTGACTCTTCAAATTCACTAATGCCAAGTCTCTCGAAATTGTTGTGTTGGGTCACTACTTCACGGTCAAGATCTTCGAGTTTCATGCTTTTCCAGAATTTCGCAAGTTTTCCTAACCGATCGACCCACTCATCACGTATCACTCTCGAGGAAGCCATCAATTTCAACCTGCTTCCATTCATGTGGACAATCTCGAAGGCGCAGTCCATGATATCCTCATCTTCAACGGTGTGTGGTGAGGAGTACCATAAGAACGATTGGAAATAGCGATGGTGCGCAATAACAGACGCCATAGGAACGGCTCTCACTTCAGCAACAGCGACCAAATCGATCATTGCATCTGCCTTCACAATCTGTTGTACTTTTCTTTCATATTCCACAACGGCTTCTCTATCCATCTTGGCAAAATCTGGTGAGTTGAGCCAGGGAATGTGATCATTTTTGTCCAATGGGTAGGTCATCTTGCAATAAACTTCAGGGAGAAGACTCCTGATGTAACTCTTATCGTTATTCTCGTCCATGAAAGCGTTATCTGGAGAAGGTGGAGTTCCCTTGAATATCTGAGTGAAGAATAAGATGTTTTCCGAGGTGTAGAAGTACTGGATTCTGTAAAATGGCCGCAAATGAGAGTATTCCGAACCAGAAATATCAGTCACTCTTGCAAGGAACCCCTCTACACTATGAGGCCGTTCCATCTGTTCCTCATTAGGCGGTTTGGTGGTCATTGGAATCCCAGTGATATGGCGAAATTCAAGCTTTGCTCTTGCACTTTGAAGCTGATTTTGAATAAAAAAAATTCGACTGCTAGCAGGAGCCCATTCGAGTCTGTCGTAGAACTTGAAGCAAAACCACGGCCGCTTGTTATCTAGAAGCCATTGGTCGATATTGATATTGACATTTCTGATTCGCTCAAGAGACTTGATCAACTCTTGTCTCAAATACTCAAGAATCGCTCCACGACCCACAGAGTAACCTTTCTCCTCCTCAACAACGTTAAGGTATTTCGGTGGATATAGAGACGCACGAATCATTTCGTCAGGAATGCGAATGGTCATTTGCAAATCCAAACCTGCCAAATGAACTCCAATAACAGTGGTCATGTCATTGCGAATAATTTCCTTGATTAGAAAGAGCCACTTAAAGGCAACAGAAGGATATCTTGCGTTGAAGATATACATAATGGTTTTGTTTCCGATCGTTCTAGTCAAACAAACCGATTTATCCGACGTCGAGTAGAAATCCACTTGCATGTCCCGTGTGAGAGTGATAGAATGCTCCGGCTTCCCATCGAAGTCATGCTCTAAAACGTCAAAAAGTTGCACTTCTAATGATAGCTCTTTTGTTCTTCGCAACACAATGAAATATTCGTCCCAACGATCGAGAATAATATCTCCTAGCTCACTCGCATTGCGTACAACGGTCTCCATTGGAGTCATTTCTATCAATACCAACATTCTGTCCACGCGAATGATTTCTCCTTCCTTGAATCGCGACATGATGGAATCCACAACCTTCAGCCTCAAGCGCAGACCAGTGTTCTTCGCACTTCTCTTGGATCTGGAGGCTACCGAGTGCATCTTTCTGAGCATTCGAGCATGCTCATTTTCAGCAAGAAGATATTGCTGTTTGGGTGTGCATTCGTCTGTCTGTGCTGGCTGTGGCAGAGCAAACTGTATTTTCGATAGGTTTGAATTCTTCGACAATGTTGTTTTGATGTCAAATTTGACCCTCCCTGAAGGCTGATAACTAGCAATTGGTGGAGGATTCAATGATGTGCGCGAGACCAACGAAGCTATCGGTGTCCTCGAATTAGACCGAGATGAATTTCGGGAGTCCGCTTCCGGTGGAAACGTGCCTGTACTTGATGCTGGTTTAGATGATGATGATGACGTTTTAGACTGAGGTCGAGAAGAACCAGGAGGAAGAGATTGCGATCTCAGTTTTTCAGATGAAGATTCTCTGCCAGGAGACAACGTATTCTCGACGTCATTCATGATACCCTTTCTTTCACGGTGGCCATTTTCTACAATCTCCTTTGGAAACTCATTGGATGGATGCTGCTGAGCTTCGCTTCTGGATTCCACAGCAGTCACAAAACGTGCTAATGATTCCCTGGAATTGGACACAGTTGAGCCTGCTCGTAGAAGTGACTCTGAAGACAAAAATGAGGCGTTATCCATATTTCTCAGGCGATGGTTGAGAACAAAGTCGCCCTGAAAATCATCTTCGTCAAGCTCTGAACCCTCCATTGGCTCCACAGTGTTATCAAAATTCCTAGAGACATTCTTGGCAATATTAACTTCACCTTCCTTGTTGTTCTCAGATGCATCCTGAGGAGCATTAATGACAGGCAATTCTCCAGCAGACCCAGTTCCGCCAACACTATTCAGAATGCCATTCTGCCGGTATGCGTCCTCAATATGCCTTTCCGTTCTGCGGTTGTAGCTGATGAAGTTGAAATCTTCATCTACATCGTCGGAGTCCTCGTACTTGTTGGTTTGGTCCTCCAGAAATGCCAGAAACCAACGTACATTGCGGCGAATAGTCGACGAGGTCGACTTGAACTTGCGATGAACGGATTTTCTTGCTTTGGCAGCAAATCCAAAGAGCAATCCCGTTTGCGGTCCTCCTACCCACACATCAGGAATTGTGCCCAAAAAAATCGTAGTGGACAAGTGATTTATATCCTTGGAACTTGCATAGAAGAGACGGAATGCCGTGAATGAGCTATTCGGGAGTTGGAATGTTTTCAGCTGCAGCTGATCCATTGTAACTGGAAGAGTTTCAAGACAGCCAGAGGGAGGAAGTTGAGGCATTGGTCAGAGCATTGGGAAAAAAATAGGGTGGAAAGAAGTGAATTGGTAGCAAATCCTTGAACACTATCTGGGAACGATAATCAGACCAGAAGTACAAATATAACGAATTGATGATGCAACCACCTGCATAGTTTGAAGGAGATAAAGAGTTGCACTGGAGATAGTGGAGATAATTAGGAGAGTAAAATAAATTGATGAATAGACAGTAAGGACTGAGTGGAAAAAGTAGGAAAATCTAGATCTTAAACGGAAAATAAGTAACAATCGCTGGAACAACAGAATATTCATTGGATCTTGGTATGCATTCGGGGTACACAAATTGATCTACACTATATCCTCGTCCTGGATACCAATGGAGATACCCTCGGGACTCATATTCTCCGGCGGAGAAACACTTGGAATTGCCTCCAAGACAATGTACACAAGCCCCACAATAAAAATGATAAGTCCGGAAAACACCCGGAACCAGCTTGCTCCGTTGATGCTGGCTCCAATTAGAGTATAGACTAATGTTAGTAGAATCGAGAAAATTGGCATAATTGACTACTTACAGACACCACGGCCAATGAACGAGAACAAAAACGATCCATAGGTGTAGGCTTCAGGAGGAACTTGAAATTCTGGAGGTTAGTACACGTCGGGGTAGGAGATAAGCAACCACATACCGAGAAGGCCAATGGCCGCACCAAAGGCAATAATATAGACTCCAATGACGAACTGCAGTTAGTAAAGTGAAAGTGTCGAGCGAGAATTATCGACATACATATTGGCTGGGGTTAGTAGGGACGATTGGGGTAGAATCGGTAGATACGTACATTCCGGTGAATAGCTGCGAGAGGCCCGACAAGATCTGGGGTTAGTATTGAACGGGAAAATGGAGAGATTGAATACATACGGAAAGAGCTGCGACCGCCAAGTTGGCGATCTTGAACATGCCGTTGAAGTCCAGCCCGCTGAATGCATCCATTGTGGAAGAAAGGAAGTTTATATGGGAGGACCGTGAGTGAGTGTGCAGGGATATGGATAATGTGGAGGATATCTGGAGGTGGAGTTCGAGAACAATAGGCTAGAGAACAATAGGCTAGAGGGGTTAAGAAAGGGGGAGGTTTCGGGAATCGAACATGAACGTTTCGGGCAAGGTAGCAATTGATCATGTTCTTGTATACTAATTTCGTGAGTTCAGTGAATTCTGTAGTTCAGTAAAAGACGGTGAGACTGGTGTATCTTGATCGCAGTGAGTAAATGACAGAATGCTGAGCTAGATTTGTTCCATCGGGATATGTATCCGGGAAAATACAAAATGAAACCTGGAAAGCGTTAATGAGACAAAAAATATGAAATGGACACCATCAATTTTTTCTTATTGTGTGTTCTTTGTTGTTTATACTGTACTGGTCTCCTTACTAGAAATGCTCGATGGTGAGAAACAATAGGATCAGTGACCATGCCCTTCTTAACCATTACTATGATTGTGGTCGAAGTTTCAGCTTAAAAATCGCATTTGTTCTGCTGTCCTATCAACTTCACTTTTGATTCTCTTACGGTTTCTTTCTCTTATCTCGGTTTCTTCTTCTTATCTTCTCGCTATGTATCTGTGTTTTACTTCACCACAAAGCCCTCCACATGTTTCCACCTCTGCAAACTTATTATCCCCTAATCTTCCAATTTTCAAATCCTTCTTCCGTTTCCCATCCTCTTTTTTTTTATTTTCATCTTCCTCCACTAACACGTCGAATGCAGCCTGTACATCACACAAATTTATATCCACCACTTCTTCATATCCAATGTCTGACCAACAGGTTCTAAGCCTTGTGGACGACCAAAACAGTTCCGACAATAATGTTCGAACAAATGCAGAAATCAATTTCAATCAGTTAGCGGCCCAGAACCCATCCCAGTCGGCATATCACCTCATCCAAGCTTGTGGATCTCCTCTTGTACCACTATACCTTCGTCAATCATGTTTGCTCCACTTGAAGCGATTGGTGCCCAAATTTTGGTCCATGGGCTTTGAGCTGTTTGTGGGTCCTCCAATTGACCAGGAATTGAAGCTGATGATCCGCACCACCTTGGTTGACTTGGCCACTTCCACAGAACTGAAGATCAGATCTGGAAGTGCCTATGTAATCGTTCAAATAGCTGCTGCCGACTACCCTGATGAGTGGCCCGACTTGTTGGAACAATTGTATTCTCGATCGACCGATCTCTCCAATGTGGCAGCGGTTGTGGGGTCGTTGGCGGTGCTAAATGATCTCGTTGACGATTTGATCTCCGAAGACCAATTCTGGGAGGGTGGTGTCGGTGCAAGGTTGATTGCCCATATTTCTGAGATGTTGGCCCAGGACGCGTTGTCCTCGTCTGTGAAGGCTGCTGCTCTCAAGTTGTACTGGACGGTATTCGACACATTGCTGAGTGCTGAGGCATTGCAGATAACCGAGAGAAGAGTGGCTGTCAACCACCATATTGCCAGTTTCATCGAACTTCTTCATGGATTGCTCCAAAAACTGTACACTACTTCTGCCTCTGCAAACGTTCTTCTGTTGATTGAGCTTGACTACCGATGCAAGCTATACACAACCATTTCTCGCGTTTTGAACTCGTTCAGAAGGCTAGTGGGGCCGCACCTACGCGCTTCCATCTTCGAAACCACCCTTTCCGACCTTTCCTATGGAGCCAAGTTGTTCGAATTAATATTGGTCAATCCTGGTGAAGTAGGAGCAATCGAGAAGAGTGATGATCAAGACGACCTCAGCAAGTGCATGATAGATTATCTCTGTGAGCTCTTCCAATCTATTTCACTCCTCCAGAGTGGCATAGTTTTGAAGAAATCTGTACCTGAACAGGCATTCACAACTTTCGTCCACAACTTAGTTCAATGTTCTATCCTTCCGGAAGAAACTGTGGAAACCTATGCTGGCGATTTCAACACGTTTGTCACCGACATCACCGGTCTCTCCTCTCAGTCGACCGTTCGTGACTCCATTGCTGAACTTTTGATGGATCTTAACGATACTGATGCATCCAGCATCTTCAACACGGTCCTGGGAAATGCTGTCGATCCCCAACTGCAATGGAGAATAAAGGAAGCCCATTTGTTTTTGGTGGAATCTTTGTTCCTGGATGAACATGCTGAGTCATTGGGCCAGGAACTTCCATTGAGTACCTACTTGACCAGTTTGAATGGTTTGATTCCCGTTGAACAGGGCCAATTCAATCATCCGCTCGTAATTTCCAGAATCGTTCTTCTTTTACCTCGGTTTTTCGAGATGTTCAGTCTGAAGGTGGATGTCAACTCATTTGGCGCCAACGAATTTACGAATACTCTAGCACATGCATCGTCCTCGGCCCCCTTTGATTTGTTTGAGTTGGTCCGTGCAGCTACGTTGGTTGGTACCACTTTGTGGAAGAATATTCCAGGATTTACTTTGTCTAAACTTCCCAACTCTGCACAGGTAGACATCTTCAAGACGTGCCTTGCCGTGTTGGATGAGAGTGATGAAGACACTCTTCCAGTTCTCTTGGAGGCTATCTCTGTTGCCATTGATATTGACCGCCAATATCCTCACCAGACCGACAATATTGAAAGTACGGTAGTTGACTTGATCTTCAAGATTTCTTTCAAGGATCCCGCAAATCTCCAGTTGACCATCGACTCTGCAGAGTGCTTGCAATCACTTCTGAGTGGAATAAACAAGGAGCAGTATCTTCGAATGTGTCAAAAGCTGGTTCCTTTCATCCTTGGCATCATCTCCGGTTCATTGTCTGCCGCACGTGTAGAGTATAGTCCTGAATTATATTTGGCACTCGAACTACTTGGCTACATTATTGGTGCAGCTCCAAGCCCTCCCGAGCAAGCTCCCTCTGATTCATTCCCTTCGGAAATCTTCACATATACATTCCCTGTGTTGAAAGACTTGATCTTGAGAACAAATGACGACCAGATCTTGCAGAATGGAGGTGAAGTTTTCAACAATCTTCTCCAGAAAGCACCCAAATTTTTCACCGAGTACGTTGAGCCATCTACGAATAAGTCCGGTTTGGAAGTACTTTTAGAAGTAGCCTCTAAGTTCTTATCGCCTGAATTGTCTGATAGTGCTGCCATGAACAGTGGATTGATTGTCATTTCATTATTTGAGAATTTCCAGTCATTCCTCGATAGCAACTTCTTCTTCCAACTTCTTCAGGCAACGGTTCGCCGAGTGGTTATTGCCAAAGAAGTGATCACGATTGAAAATTTGATCATGGTGTTCTGCAAGTTGGTATTGAACGCATCGCCTGAGCAATTAATATCTGCATTGACGAGTGTAGATATTGGAGGGGAGAACGGGCTTGTATTGGTTTTGCCCATATGGTTCAATTCGTTCGAGATCACCAGGGGCTTTGAGAAAATAAAGCAGAACATTTTGGCGTTGGGCAAGATTTTTTCTCTCAACGATGAGAGAGTGGCCAGTTTAATTGTCAATGGAGACTTGATACCGTACGACGGAAATCTCATCATCACCAGATCCATGGCCAAGTCTATGCCCGAGAAATACACACAGATCCCTGCTCCGCTCAAAATTATCAAGTTGTTGGCAGGCGAGTTGGGATTCCAGACTCAGCAGCCAGATCCCAAGCATTTTTTGCCAGAAGCGGACCACGCCGATGAAGATGATGGTGAATGGGAAGACATGGACGACATCGGAGTGCCCAATTACGAGAAGTTGAAGTCTTATGTGGACTCAGACGACGAAGATGGTGGCGATGGGTCCACTGACGAAGGCATCAAAGATATTCTTGTGCAATTCTTCAGAGAGTGCACGTCTAAGAACCTTGGTGACTTCCAGCAGTATTACGAGATGTTGAGCGATGAAGAGAAGAAAATTATCACTGAGAGCCTTGTCTTTTGAGTTTATAGAGCAATCAGAAAATTAATAGGAAAACAGTAAGAGAGTTTTTGAATTTGGAGACAAGGATGACTGATGATGTTGGTGTGCACACAGCAAACAGAACTGATGCCCAAGAGCATCTCATCGTTCTAGAAGTCTGGAGTCCCAGTATATGCGACAGAAATTCGCACAAAGGCTTTTCACCATGTCTCTCACTACAAAAGTTTTGCCCGTAAATCGTGGGGCCATCTCGTTCGTCAACAATATGCCAGTCTTTTCTGAAGAGACTACCAAACATAATCTAGAACTTGCGTCTAAGGAAATACAGAAACCAGGCACAGTGGTAGCTTTTCCAACAGAAACCGTTTACGGACTTGGAGGTTCAGCGCTTAACGACGACTCAGTGAAGTCCATATACAGAGCCAAGAACCGACCAGCAGACAATCCTCTCATTGTCCATGTCTCATCGGTGGATCAGATCCAGCGATTGATTCTCACAAAGCTGCATACCATCCCGGCCGTCTACAACAAATTAATAGAAAAGTTCTGGCCGGGACCGTTGACTATTCTTCTTCCTGTTGAAGAAGGCAGTCCAGTTCTGGGGTTAGTTACTTCCGAACAAGATACTGTGGGAGTTCGAATGCCAGATCACCCGGTGGCTAGAGCTCTTATCGCCCTTAGTGATACTCCACTTGCGGCTCCATCTGCCAATGCATCCACACGGCCAAGTCCGACATTGGCCAGCCATGTGTTGCATGATTTGAACACAAAAATTCCTTATATTTTGGATGGAGGTGCATGTTCTGTGGGTGTGGAATCGAGTGTAGTTGACGGCCTTGTAAGCCCTCCTATGCTTCTTCGGCCCGGTGGGCTCACTGTTGAAGATATACGAGAGTTTGGTGGAGGTGAATGGGACCAGGTTGTGTTGGCCAAAAAGACCGCAGGGAAGATGGAGGCCGTGCGGACTCCTGGAATGAAGTACAGACACTATTCCCCCACAGCAAAGGTGGTCCTTTTTGTAAATTGTGGCGATGGAAAGCGGGCAGTGAGTGAGTATTTGAGTGGAAAAGATGTAGAGGGGAAGGTAGCTATTCTTCGAGCTGGGAAGTTCGTTTCCAGCAGCGAATTGGGAATTCCGGAAGCAGTTGATAGAAGCATGGGAGCCACTGCTGGCGAGGTTGCACACAGTTTATTCAAGTTACTTCGAGAGGTTGACGAGATGGATGTGGGGTTGATCTTGGTGGAGGGCGTGGATGAAAGTGGAGATGGGTTGGCGGTGATGAATAGGCTTTCCAAGGCAGCGTACGAGACGATAACGCAATAATTTAATTTAGTGGGCGATAGAGTATGGTGGATTGTTGTAGTATTTGGAATGTTGGAAATGTAGATTCTATAAAGAGGAGGTCATCGGTTTATTTGATGGGTTGCTGGATAGTTACTGAGTAGAGATTTGATGTAAGTTAGGTTTGTTTCCAGAAAGAGGTTCTTATGACAAACGAGAGAGACCAAAGCCAATAGAAATGGAAAGTAAGAACCAATATCTAGGGGGTTCTGTCATCGTGGAATTGAAAGACTTCTTCATCACCAGTTTACACTCTGATCGATTACAGATGGAAGAATATTCTAGTGGCAATTGGCTAGGTAAACTGGAAGAGCGAACAGTGAGCGACAGTAAAGAATTACTAAATATCGAATGGACACACAATGGCAGTCTCAGTCAATTTGTTTGTTGTTCACATGTGTACTTCAGCGGGTTGATAACTTGAGTCCGTTAGATAGTAATTGGAGTCACTCAGAAAAAAACTACATTGAATGACTCAGGAGGGCCCCGAATCATTTCCAGCCAAATATCCATTCTGTCGCAGACCTAGTTGCTGATAGAATATTGCTGATTGAGGTGGGGTTTGCTCATGTAGAGTTTACTTTGACACACTATTCCCAGAAAATAGTGTTCTGGCTAAGAAAAAACTCCGCCGCCGCAGTATTATTCTCAGCAGCTCCCAACGGTCTCTGCTAGTTTCTACCCGATTTCCAATAATTGCTAGAGGAATTGGTGGAAAGTCCACGTCACAAAGAATTCATCGGACCCATTCCGATTATTCTCCAAATCACTCCGCACTGACAGAAAATAAAAATGTTCGACCCTGACTCTATCTACGAACATCTATAGCGAAGCGATAAAAATCCGGATCGAAACTAGAAAGCCGAACCACCCACCCATTTTGTATTCAATTTGCCCAACATCCTACAGATATCCCTAAGAACCAATTTTTCTCCCTCCTTCTCGCCAAATCATTCGTAAGATCATTGTCGCGGCAGTAGCCAACTATGGTCAAAGTCCGAAGACAAAGTCCCACCATGAAAACACACAAAAAAGCAAAAAAAAACTGCAAACCAAAACCAGCCCAATCAACAATCTCTAACTATTCTATCCGCCCCACCTTCCTCCACAAAACCCCCCTCCAGTCATATAAAATAATAAACCCTGCCTATCACAAATGCTAGCCAAGGGCTTCATCGCGCATGCTGTCTACACTACTTATCGTTAAGAAATTTCGCTAGACGTTTCCTTTTTCTCATAGCGGATCGTATCCAGAATCAGGGTCCCTGCCTTCGTCGCCGCCGCTTTTCATAATGAGCGACAATCCGTTTCTACTAGCCGAAAGAGTGCCCTCGCGGTCGTCGACTCCATCTGTCAAATACTCTCAAGTATCTGTCGAAGCCACCGTCCACGACCTTAAAACCGACAAGAAGCTCGGGTTGTGCAACAATCAGGACGTGTTGAATAGACGCCTGATTAACGGAATCAATGAGCTTTCATCCGAAGATGACGAGTCGTTGCTCAAGAAATTTATTTCATGCTTCTACCTGGACCCATTGATCTTGCTCTTGATTGGGTCTGCTGTTATCAGTTTTTGGATGGGAAACGTGGACGATGCGGTTTCCATCACATTGGCCATCACAATCGTGGTTTCCGTTGGGTTTGTCCAGGAATACCGTTCCGAGAAGAGTCTCGAGGCGTTGAACAAGTTGGTGCCTGCGGTAGCAAAGCTTACTCGGAATGGAAATACTTCCAGTGTATTGGCATCTGTGTTGGTTCCTGGCGACTTGGTGCACTTCGCCCAGGGTGACAGAATCCCTGCTGATGTACGTTTGACCGAGTCCGTGCACTTGAGTATCGATGAGTCCAACTTGACTGGAGAGAATGCGCCTGTTCGTAAACAAGTGGACGAGATCTCGACTTCGTCGCTGCTGAAGGACGTTCCTATCACCGACAGAACCTCTATCGCGTTCATGGGCACTTTGGTGCGCGATGGACACGGTTCTGGTATCGTTGTGGCCACGGGTGCCCAAACTGAGTTTGGTGTGGTGTTTGAAATGATGTCTGAGATCGAAAAGCCCAAGACTCCGTTGCAGCAGGCCATGGATAAGTTGGGTAAGGATCTTTCCGTTTTTAGCTTTGTCGTCATTGGCATCATCTGCTTGTTGGGTATCATCCAGGGCCGTGGATGGTTGGACATGTTCCAAATTTCCGTTTCTTTGGCAGTTGCGGCTATTCCTGAGGGGTTGCCTATCATTGTCACGGTGACGTTGGCTCTCGGAGTGTTGCGGATGGCTAAGCGTAAGGCAATCGTTAGAAGACTCCCCAGTGTGGAGACGTTGGGAAGTGTCAATGTGATTTGCTCCGACAAGACAGGTACCTTGACCCAGAACCACATGACGATCACCAAGATTTGGGCAACAGACTTCCAGGGTTCTAGCCCGTTCTTGCTTGTGGAGAAGTTAGATGACAGCACTTTGTCCCATGCCCTCACTCCCAACATCCTGAAGATCTTGGAGACCGGAAACCTCTGTAACAATGCTCGTTACTCCAATGAGAGCGAGAAGTTTGTTGGAAACCCTTCTGATATTGCCATAGTAGAGAGCTTGCCACATTTCGGACTTGAGGATATCCGTGGTACTAAGGGGAGATTTGCAGAATTGCCATTTTCGTCGGTTAGAAAGATCATGGCTGTATCGGTGCACACTGGCGATCTCAATAAGAGTGAGACTCACGTTAAAGGTGCCACCGAGGCCGTGTTGAAATTCTCTACTAAGTATTTGGATGAATCTGGACTCGCCAGACCTTTGACTGAAGGTATTAAAGAGCTTATCCATCAAAAGTCGACTGCGTTGGCTTCAGAAGGCTTGAGAGTTCTCGGCTTTGCTAGGGGCACCAACAAGCTCGCTGTCAATGAGAATGGCGACAATGGCCTTCCTTCTGACTTGACTTTCTGCGGCATGGTAGGAATGAAGGATCCTCCTCGTCCCAATGTCGCCAAGTCGATCTCGATGTTGATGAAGGGTGGTGTACATGTTATTATGGTGACTGGTGATTCTCCAACCACTGCTGCCAACATAGCCAAGCAGATTGGTATTCCCGTGGCCAGTAAGGATGCCATCATGACGGGAGACCAATTGGACAGCCTTTCTGAGGATAGTTTGAGTCACGCCATCCACAATGTTTCCATCTTTGCCAGAACAACTCCCGAACATAAGGTCACCATCGTCAATGCTTTTCAGAGAAGGGGCGATATTGTTGCCATGACTGGTGACGGTGTCAACGATGCGCCTGCCTTGAAATTGGCTGACATTGGTATTGCTATGGGTAAAAATGGTACAGATGTAGCCAAGGAGGCTGCCGACATGGTGTTGACCGACGATGACTTCTCTACCATCTTGAGCGCCATCGAAGAAGGCAAAGGTATCTTCTACAATATCCAGAACTTTATCACATTCCAATTGTCTACATCCATTGCTGCGTTGACGTTGATAGCTTTGTCGACATTTTTTGGATTTGAGAACCCATTGAATGCCATGCAGATCTTGTGGATTAACATCTTGATGGACGGACCACCTGCGCAGTCTTTGGGAGTTGAGCCTGTTGACCACGAGGTGATGAGCAAGCCGCCAAGAAAGAGAAATGACAAGATTTTGACCGACAAGGTCGTCAAGAGAGTATTGCAAAGTGCCATTATGATCATCCTCGGCACAATGTACATTTTCGTAAAGGAGATGAGAGACGGCCAAGTTACCGCAAGAGACACTACAATGACGTTTACTTGCTTTGTTTTCTACGACATGTTCAATGCGTTGGCATGTCGTCACTACTCGAAATCTGTGTTCGAGTTGGGTCTCACCAACAAAATGTTCAACTTTGCCGTGTTGGGTTCTCTAATGGGCCAATTATGTGCCATCTACGTTCCATTCTTTCAAGCTGTGTTTCAGACTGAGGCATTGTCGTTGGGCGACTTGGTAAGTTTGTTGCTTCTTACCAGCACAGTGTTCATCGGAGACGAGGTGAGAAAGTATTTATTGAGAAGGAACTACCCTTATATCAACGGCTTCAGCTATGGGGTTTAGATCCATTTAAAACGAAGCACATTGTGCAACATGCTGACAAGTGCATGCTAATGCCAAAATAGAGTGTATGCTAACATCAGTGTACTAATGCTATGTAGTCGTTAAGTTCATTAGAAATTTGCGATTTCGTCAAGAGTCACCACGCCTGAAAACTCCCTGTCCTCGAGTTTTTCGTAGATCTTCAAAGCAACTTTTTCCGTAGACACTGGAGGTTTCACCAATTCGTTCAAGAGGGACACATTGTTCCCGAAAACACCGCTCTTGATGCCGTAACCCAACTCCAAAAACTTGGTGAACAATTTCCTGTTGTTGGTCAAAGGCTCTGACTCGTCATACATGATACCCGGTCTCATCAAGATCGCTCTGAGACCCTTTTTGCATTGAAGCTCGAACTCCGCTTCTCTTTTACTGGTCAAGTATCCATCGGGGACCAACGGAGGCTTCATGTCTGCCGATATATACACAAATGTGGGGTTGTCGGTTGTTTCTTCCAAATAAGCGTCAGCAAGAAGAACAGCGGAGTCCCGCTGAATGGCCTCGTACGTTGTATTAGAGTCCCTCTCCATGGGATTGGAGCCCTTCAACATGTTGCCCAACCTCTGTATATCATTGAGGAAGTTGAAGTTGGAATTGACCATCTGCTTATAGCCCTGGTTTTCAAACATAATGCCGACAGAATGAACTACTGCAGTCTGGTCATGCAAGTACTTTCTGTACGACTGTGGGTCAAATAGATCAGCCTTGGCCCAATTAACCTTGGAGATCCAAGCATTGTCTGAAAAGGTCACTGGCGATGGAGGTGTACCTGAACGAGACAAAGAGGTGACATTCCAACCCAAGCGAGCACCCACCTCACATATTTTGCGGCCGAGGAATCCATTTCCACCTACTACGGTGATTGAATTCATGATTTATGGAGGAATTGAGGTGGTGGAAGATTGAAGGTATTAGTCTGTGAAGGTGGGATGCAGGAGAGGTGGAAGAGTAGGAGGAGATGTTGAATGTTGAACTGCGTTATGATAGTATGCAGTACTCAACATTATGGTTTCATATTTGGTGATCCCTCTAAGGGAATACCAAGGAATGAACCCTGATCCTTTAAGCGAATAATTGATCAGGTTAACCCGGAAATATGATGTGAGTTTGTCAGGTAAGGATAAAAGTGGTACCATATCCTACATAGGAGACATCACTGACTCATCTGGAATACTATTTAAGAGGATAGTATTCCCACATCCATAAGAGCAGAGAGAGTGAAATAGCGAATTAGGAATCACTAGTACTAACGAGTATAATTAGAATAAGATGTATAAGTTCAATACGTATGTGGATACTTTACATCACGTGATGTCCGTTAAAATTCCACAGGAGAGACGTGAGTGGTGAGAATTAACTTTTGAATAGAGTAAGATTAATATGGAACTTAAGTGTAAGATTAATATGGGAAGTATATCTATTGGGGATTCCATATGCTTTTGGGAAGCATATGAATTTGGGAGAAACAGGAAAGGCTTGCTCTCGCTACTACTACAAGTCAGTTCATTCTTGAATGCTTCAATTAGTGTCCTTGTAAAATGCAATATGATCGAATAATGGTGGCTGAAAATTACTTCTCACCAGCCTTCTTTCTAAAAATCACGAACTCCTCATCCTCTACTTCTTCTAGCGATGGATGCTTGTGTAACCCTTCGGACTTCTCGTCAATTTCTGAGTTTGTGCTCACACTAGGAGTGTCAACGTCGGAGCGGGTGCTAGGAGTATCAATGTCGGAGATGATGGACTCGGTATCAGATTGGTCAGTATCGCGAGCAGGTGAGGATGGGGTGACAAAGAGGAGCCTGAGTGCTTCTCTCAGAGCAGCAATCTTGCGCATATGTTCTTCCTCATCGCTTTTCTCTGCCTCCTCTCTCTTCTTCTCTTTGGCCTCAGCAATTCTCCTGGCTTTCTCCTTGGCAATCTTCTTTTCCTTTCTGGCCTTCTCCTTGACAGCCTTCTCTTCTTCTCTGGCTATTTTGGCCTTCTCGGCTTCTCTAGCTCTTCTAAAATCCTCAGCAAATCTAACGACCTGAGCGAATCTCAAATTTTCTTGTCTTTCAGCCTCTCTTCTGGCTGCTTCCGCTCTTCTAGCGGCTTTAACCTCTCTAGCCCTTCTGACTTCTTCCGCAATTCTAATAGCTTTAGCGAATCTCAAAGTTTCTTGTCTCTCCGCTTCTCTCTTGGTTGCTTCAGCTTTTCTGGCTGCTTCCGCTTCCTCCGCTTCCCTAGCCTTTCTGAGTTCCTCGGCTTTTCTGACAGCTTCAGCCAACTTCAAAGCTTCTTGTTTCTCGGCTTCTCTTCTAGCTTCTTCCGCCCTCTTGGCCTCCTTCTGAGACTCTCGCTTCTGGATCTCTGCTCTTCTGGCTGCAGCAAGCTCCTCGTCCTCCTGTCTTCTGAGTGTTCTCTCATCACTTCTTTGTTGTGTTTTCTCCTGCTTCAGCTTTGTTTGAAAATATTCAACTTGGCCACAAGTATTTGGAATGGCGAATAGACTTGCAAGAACTGCATTGGCATAATCATCCTGGCTGTAGCGAGCCTTCTTAGGTATGCTCAACACCAACAAGTTCTGTTCCTTGTAGTAGTCCCAGTCGATCTTGCTGAGCTCGATATCGTCCAAATTGAACTGGAAAACCTTTCTGAAATCATCCTCGGTAGATTCAACCACCAAGTTGACCAAGTTGCTAGCTTGCGGACACTGGCTCCTCAACACCTTGGCTTCATACAGATTGAAGTTTCCTGTTTTCTTGGATATCTGGATCAGGTAGGCGTCCTCTGTTTCAACTTTCTTTACAATCTTTGGTCTGGAATCTTGATATTGTTGCGCCAACCTCTGATGGTGCTGAACCTGTTGCAAACCTTGCAAGGTGTCGAACAAGTTGACGAAGTTGTATGGGGTAGTGTTAACGGCAAACATTGAATGCTTAAAAATTGACAAGGAAAATGGAAACGAGAGAGTAGTCAGGTTTTTATACTTCGGGGGCAATGGTGAGAGAAGGTTCGAGAGTTTTGCAACCAAAGGCAATTTCTGGAACCTTCGAGAGCATGTGACTGCACACAGGACAGAATGACTCGGGCTTGTAATATGATGAGCTGACAAATCGAGATTAATTTGTCATAAAGTCATTGATGGTAAGAACATCAATTTTCTTGGTAGAAGCATTTTTCTGACGATTATATCATATCTATAACGGAAGTTGTATTGCCTTGACGACTTATCTTGCCCATATAATTACAATTGTTGAGACTTTGTCTCTATGCTTGCCTTTGTTCTCGGAACCTTCCTGCAGGTACCCCACCCCAACTGCAAGGAATTAGCAGCCAACGATAACTTTCCCATATATGTGATTCTACTCAATTTATTCTTTTCTTCCTTTCTCCTCTACACTGTTCATACATAATTATATTAGGGTATCATACAGACTCTACGCTGGGTAGCTAGACCGTTATCGTCGAGTACAAAGTCGTCGTTGACGTCACAGTTTCCGTATAGTCAGTCAAGTAATAATCGTAGTCAACATAGCACACACCAGACACCACCAGGGTCAGTGAGTCTTCAAGGACCCAGCTTCCAGAAAGGAGGCCGTCATCAGAAAAATCCGAACCGGAAGAAGTCATCTCGCTGGAAACCACTTCAGTCAGTGTTGAAGGAGCTTGGGTGATGGAGCTAGAGGACGATGACGTGGAGCTGGTGGGTCCCGCAGTCGGCGTTGTGGTCAGAGCGGAGGTCGACGTAGGTGCGGATGACGAAACCTTTGCCGGAGTAGCAGCATTAGACAGCGAGGACACAGAGGAAGTTGGGGTGGACGTGGAAGTCGACGTTGAGGTTGAAGTTGAGGACGTCGATGTTGACGTCGATGAAGTTGACGTCGATGAAGTTGAAGTCGACTTCGACGATGTAGTAGTGGAGGTGGAGGTCGACGATGTGGAGGTCGAAGTAGTCGATGGTGTCGATGTCGTGGTAACTGGGACCGGCATCGCACTTTCCATCACACTCACATATGTATATGGACTACCAAATATTGTCACCGTGTATGTGGATGTGTATCTCGTTGTTGTCACAGTCACGGTTGCAGTTTGAGGGTTGTAGATGGTCGACATGGTGCCTTCCACCACGTTGGTGTTGGTGATGGTGTTGTCAACGGTCTTGTAGATCTTCACCACCTGGACACCACGTTTGTCGATTTCGGAGTTGCCAGCAGCAGCGGCTCTTTCATTGACTGGGGCGGGTGCAGCAGCGGTGACAGAAGCAAGAGAGAAAAGCGAAAGAAGTAGTTGGAATTTCATAAGGAAGGACTGTGGTGAGTATGCAAAGGAGCGTGGGGGCAAGTGAGTGACTGGAACTGGAACGAGACACTGGGAGTTGGAGTTCTTTTTCTTTAAATTTTTTGGAATGGAGAGGTAGCGACTGGGGAGGGGTATAGATTTATATGTTATTTTCTAGCAATTGACCACTATGGGCGCTCCATCAGCAAGAATGACTGCTGGTTGCAAAATGTGGGTTTGAGCACCGATATCATATTGCCTAAAGAAGATACAGTGCTGCAGACAGTACGAAATGCTGGTTGTACCTTCCGGGACAAGGTTATTGCCAGCATTATATTCTACCATTTGCAGAACAGTCCGGTGTCTTGGAGGCAGTTCCGTGATCCATTTGGTTACTTACCAGCTTTCAGTGAGCGTTGGAACAAAAACTGAGACAATGTGCAGGATGATGCTGGAGCATCTTTCCGTTTTAGGAGTGAGCCGAAATGGTGAGAGAGTGAGATTGCGGAAGCAGCTGGATGGAGCATTCAGTAATTCTTGGATAAACTTTAATAATTCGGGGCGCAGGAATTGGAATAGTGGGACCCTTGCAATTCCCGAGGAATGTTGAGATGGTGTTTCTGCCCACATTGGATGTCCCGACACCGCGACAGAGAGCAGATTTTAGATCAAATTATTAGATCTACTTCAAGTGTCCTATTAAATGATTTCATAGACTTCTCAATTTGGTATTTTTATACATTTTCCTGGTCATCACTGTGGCCAAGTGGTATTGCAACTTCCGAGGCACCCGCGACTGATGTTCCGCTTCCCGGTGTACGCGGAAGAGTGCCACCGCAGTCCTACCGAGAACATTTCACCGGAGCCCTCGTAAAAAAATGGTAAAGTGCGGGCTCATCACGTGACGAAAATTGTTCCGGTGGGTGCTGGCGGCAGTGGTCCCACATTAGTAGTGGCATCATCGCAAAAAATCGTCCAAACACCCGTACACCTGCACTCTGGTCGTACCCCCGTTTCCCAACCCCGTTCCGCCCTCGACTCCCCACTTCCGGTCAAAACAACATCTCCAACTTCTACTTCGACTCCACATCAACTACTCCGCCTACTATTTTCACCGATGAGCTACTTCGGAAATAACAACTCGGGTAACAACCCGCTAGCATTCCCCTCCTACAACCAGCCGTCGCTCCAGCTGCGCAACATCGCTGCGTTGAATAATATTTCTGGATCAGTGTCTCAGATTCAGCACCAATTCCATCGTCAACACATTGCTCCACATATTCAGGGCCAACCACAAGGTACGGGCCCCAATACGCCGGTGGTGGCCAACGGCTCCAATTCCGGCCGCGGAAACAACGCCAATGCCGCGGGACAACCCCCTATCAGACCCCAACCAGACTCTCAACAGAGTCACGGAGTAGCTGCAAATCAGAAGGATACGAGTCAGACAGATAACATCGATGACAAGCTCTTGAAGCGCGAGAGAAAGAATCGGCCCGGGCAGAAATTTGGCGCCAAGAAGAAATCTTGGGTATGGACATGGTTTGTCCAGGATCTGAGTGATCCCAACGTAGCGGTGTGTGATTACTGCGGCAAAATCATCACCAGAATGCCGTCCGACAAGGGCTCGCCGAAAAAGTTGAGCGAGCACTTAAAAACTCACAAGCTCACCAAAGATCTGATCAACACCACGAGACCCATTCCCATCGATGGGAACGGCATCACCTACACACTGGGCGGACTTCAGATGGGGTATCTGGGGACGTTTCCGCTGCCTTCGGGAGGCACGGCGGTGGTCTCACTGGGAAATCTGATGCTCGTAGAGTCGCCGCATCAGCAGCAGCAACAGCAGCAGCAACAGCAACAGCAGCAGCATATGATCCAACACACTATGCTGGCGCAGAACCATCTGGGTCCAGTGCAGCATAGCCACGACACCGACGACATCTCGCCGGAACTCAAATCTAAGCCCACCAAATACAGAAGAACAAACCTAATGCAGAATCTCCCTGGGGATCGCTTGATTCAATCTCAACTAACTCATGGAGGCACCGGCAGCCTAACCAACAATGTCCAGTACGGGAGGAGATTTATTCTGCCGAACTTCGACAACACGCCGTACCTGGCCAGCAAGTTCCATCGGCATTTGCTCAAGTTCTTGACGGAAAACAAGCTTTCATTTCGGTTATTGAAGCTGCACTCGTTCCAGCAACTTATCTATGATTTACGGCCGGATTCCATTACTGATTTGTTGGAGCTCACAGGGTTGTACTCTTCGTTTATGGAGGTTTCACGGGTGGATAATGATCCGGATAGTCTGGATGGGCATGGTTCCTCGATGGCGGAGGCGAATGTGGTGAATACATTGGCGCAGGAGCTTATTAAGAAGTAGGTGGATTGGGGGAATAGGATTTAGAGAATGAGGATGAGAGAATGAGGATGAGAGAACGAGGATGAGAGAATGAGGATGAGAGAATGAGGATCGAGGGAATTGGGTTTATAATTGGAGTTAATTAAGAGTATGGTCTCGTTAAATGTAGATGGAAGGCCATTGGCGATTAATATAATCCTAGATCGATTGAATCTGGAAAGGACTTGAGAATATATAAATTAGAGAATTAGAATACTTGGATAATCGAATGATTCTGGAAGTTTTTCATATTTTCGATTCTCCATTTTCTTGGTCTCAATATCGAAGCCCATTGTCAAGGTGTTCACAGAACCACCCACAAAATTGCAACAACCACTAGCATTCCTGATTGACCATCGCAGCGAATCCACCATCGGACTGTGTAATCTCACTATAATCTCAAATAAAATGTCATGCTTAGAGTGTAGGGGACTCGACAATCCTAAATACTCAGTGATTATGTAGGAAAGTGTGTGGTAACGGTTCAAGTTGCGAGAAGCATATTGGTTTATTCTGATTGTCGCACCTTCTATCACTGCTATCCAAGTCACCTAAGAAACTCACTATCCAGTCTCACTGAACTCACTTTCCCAACTCACTGACAAAAAAGACTATCAGTATGCAATCTCATGCAATCTCTCTATACTATCCCTCTATACATTCTCACTGTTAAATCTCACTATTTAAACTCTCCAATTCACCTCACCACATCCACACTCTGGATTCCTACTATCAAATCAACTAAACTCCAATGATCTCATACTCTGACCTTCTACTTCCTGCCTATTTCCTTCCTTAGCCCCTCCATAAACTCTCACACCTAGTTTCACTATCACAGGTCGTGCCCCACACACACTATCACTAATCGCCATTCCAACCACCGATTTCATTACTACACTCATGTCTGGCGCTTCAGATTTCCTCTCAAAAGGTATCGACCTAGTACAAAAGGCCATCGAGGCTGATACAGCCACCAGATATGACGAGGCATACAAACTCTACTACAATGGGTTGGACTACTTGATGCTTGCCCTCAAGTATGAGAAGAACCAAAAGTCTAAGGATTTGATCAAGTCGAAGTTCACCGAGTACTTAACACGGGCGGAACAGTTGAAAGAGCACTTGGAGAAGCAACAATCTAAGTCCGATGCCGCAGAGCTGTCTGCGTCTGGATCTACTAAAGCAAGGAAAGCTGGTGAGGGCGACGACGACGCAGACACCAAGAAACTAAGGGGCGCATTGGCCGGAGCCATTTTGTCGGAAAAACCAAATGTCAAATGGGACGATGTCGCCGGTTTGGATGCCGCCAAAGATGCATTGAAGGAGGCGGTGATCTTGCCAGTCAAATTTCCCCAACTCTTCACCGGAAACAGAAAACCCACGCTGGGAATCTTGTTGTATGGACCACCGGGAACGGGTAAGTCTTATTTGGCCAAGGCGGTGGCTACCGAAGCCAACTCGACGTTTTTCTCTGTCTCGTCTTCCGATCTTGTTTCGAAGTGGATGGGAGAGTCCGAGAGATTGGTAAAGCAGTTGTTCACCATGGCCAGAGAGAACAAGCCGGCAATCATCTTCATCGACGAAGTGGACGCCTTGTGTGGCCCACGTGGTGAAGGCGAGTCCGAAGCTTCTAGAAGAATTAAAACCGAGCTCTTGGTGCAGATGAACGGTGTGGGCAACGACTCTCAAGGAGTTTTGGTGTTGGGAGCCACCAACATCCCGTGGCAGTTGGACTCCGCCGTGCGCCGTAGATTTGAGAGAAGAATTTACATTGCATTGCCCGATGTGGAGGCCAGAAGACGCATGTTCGAGTTGAATATCGGAACGGTTCCCTGCGAATGTACCCAGCAAGATTTGCGGGTGTTGGCGGAAATGACCGATGGATACTCGGGCCATGATATTGCGGTGGTGGTCAGAGATGCGTTAATGCAGCCGATTCGGAAGATCCAGCAGGCTACTCACTTCAAGCCCGTAGAGGAAGACGGATTGGAGAAACTCACGCCATGTTCGCCGGGGGACGCCGGTGCCCGAGAAATGAGCTGGCTCGACATCGGCACCGACGAGTTGAAGGAGCCGGAGTTGACCATCAAGGATTTCATCAAGGCCGTCAAGAACAACAGACCCACTGTCAACGAGAAGGATATCCAGAGCCATGTGGACTTCACCAACGACTTTGGCCAGGAGGGAAACTAATGACGTTATAGAATGCACTATACATTACTTTATTCTTGTATACTATCTTCTAGGGGGAGACCGCTCCCTCAACTTGTGGGCGAACAAGTCGTCGTCGATTTCTCTTTCGGCACGAATCTTGAGTTTGTCGGCGAATAAGTCGCCCTGGTCTGTGGCCAGCTCTCTGGAAAAATCTCCACGACCTTGGACGCCGTTGGGTTGTCTTCGTGGTCTCAGTCGATCTGGCTCTCCATGAAGTAAGTAATATCTGGAGTAGGCAGCAGCGTTCTTGACCTTGCGGTCCGATTGCAACGAATTTCTCACATACAAAACCACCGACGTCTCGTCCTCGTCCATCTGCGATACTTCCTCTCTTTCTTTTTGAACCTTCTCTTTCTTCGACTCGAATAAGTCCTTCTCGTCGTCGCCCTGCGCCAATTTCTTCATCTCGTTCTGGTATTTATGGAACTCAATAGTAGGATTGTATGGCTTGGACTCTCGCTCCTGAACAATCGACAGCACATATTCCTGGGAGAATTCTGAGCTTTTCAAGTCTTCTGTGGCGTTTGGCCCGCTGGATATGGATAGTTTGTTCAAGCCAAAGTTGGCATCTTCGTGGGTTTTAAATACAACATTAACATTAGAGTCGTCGATCCACTGCACACGAAACCATTTGATCTCGCTGGCTGCTTCATATCCGGACTCTGTTTTCGTATAATTGACGTAGTAATCGACAAATGCTTGGATATCGTTGGAAGATAAATTGTCCACGCCTCGTATGTGGAGAGCTTCTGGACGTAAAATGTGGGATTCGCCGTTGATGGAGACTTCCACCTGTTGCAGCTTTAGTTTTTCTTCACGGTCGTTTTCCTCATCAATTGCGCGGGTCATGAACCCTCCGTAAGGTGCTGGGTCCATGGTAGAATGTGTAGTTTCAGGTGGTTTGTATGGAATTGAAAGTTTGTATAGGTTTTCGCAGTGCTGGAGGAGATGGTTACGTGAAATTGGAGATATTCGAGAAAATCGAGAGATCCGAGGATTTTAATTGATTGGAGGATGTGAAGATAATGGTGAGGTCTTTGAAGACTTTGACAAGTTTGCAGTTTCGCCTATTTTACTAGTTACGTAGCTACTGCCTAATACAACCCTGTGCGCTGAGTCACCTCGTGAATGCATTATAGTACATAATCTACCCATCAAAAGTGGTCGATGGAGCCATTTCCTTTCATCATGGCTCTTCCACTCTCAGCTATTACTAGCTTTCTCGCCGCTCATCACAACTTTTCTCATTCTTCTCAACTTTTCCCATTCTTCTCAACTTATCCTACTGTTTTCAATTGGATGCCCACTATTGTCAGTACTCTTAATGCTTTTCCAATTTCCTTATTCTTATTCTCTCCTCTCTTACTCCTCCATCTTCTCTTCTTTTCCCTCCTTCTCTACATCTTCCCTCACAAAGAGCACATTGTTACAGCGAATGAAAATCTCCCCAATTTTCTCCTCCTTGGTTTCACCTCCCTCCTTCACAACCTCATATGTTTCGTCAAGCTGGAAGTTCATGTAGTTGTCGATGGCTACGAGGGTGCCTTTATACTCCATCTTGTTCCATTTCAATCTGACAATGACTTTCTTGTTTAGAAGCGTTTTCAAAAATGGTTTCGGGTTTATGGGTTGAAACTGACTGTTAGAAGCTGTTGATATCACAGAGCCCTGCACCTGGGCGGAGAATGCATCGTTTGTACGTACTGAAGACATCACTTGAAAGAGATGGTAGTTTATAGGTGGAGGTGGTGGGTGCAGGACCACTATAAGAAAACCTCTGGCGAAAAATTTGGAAAACAACCAGAAAATTGTACTCAAATTGCTGTGACCGACCCAAAGTAGCTATTTAGAGATCGCTCTAATTTTTCTAACGCAGTCTGCCATCTTTTCTCCCGGTTTACCCT
This sequence comes from Sungouiella ezoensis, assembly GCA_030569115.1. NCBI lineage: Eukaryota > Fungi > Ascomycota > Pichiomycetes > Serinales > Metschnikowiaceae > Sungouiella > Sungouiella ezoensis. Next base: position 588,003 of record JAJMJY010000003.1, read on the forward strand.
AACCATTTCTATTCGGGTTCGTACGTACATGCAGTCCCACACGTAACTTACCTACCAGATATTGAATCACCATCCACTGGCTACCCCAAATACACCCAAATCACCAAAGCTATGTCGTTGAGCGCCGTTCTCCTCGCTGGAGCCGCCATCAGATTTGCCGTACCCTCCCTTTTGCCGCAAATTACCGACATTTTGGCCTCAACCGTCGAGGTTTCTACACCAATTGATAGTTTCAGATCCATTAAAGAAGCATTCTTCTACTTGGACCACGACATGGACGTCTACGATGGCGGAGTTGTATATCACCCGCCTCTCCTTGTCTCATTGTTGAAGCTAATTCAGGAGGTTTCACCTCTGCACGCCGACCTTCTCTTCAATCTTTTGTTCACAATTGTAGATGTTGGTATTGCGTTGAAATTGGTTAACTTGAACAGATGGTATAACGAGTACCAGTCACGCAGAGCTGGAAAGAAATTGGTTGGTTTTGACGATGCGATTATTGCCGCATTCTACATGTTCAACCCACTCATGATCTTAACATGCTGGTCCCACTCAACGTTGCCAATGTCGTATTTTCTCATTTTGGAGCTGTTGAATCAGGTGTTGGTGGACAAGAATCCCTATAGGGGATCAATTGCGTTGGCGGTGGCTGCTTATCTCTCGTATACTCCCGTGTACCTAGTGATTCCTCTTTTGGCGTTGACGTATGTGGTGAGTCCTACCAACGACTGGAGAGAAGAGATCGTGCAATGTGGAGGCATTTTCTTTGCCTCTGTAGCCACTCTTATGCTCTTGTCTTTTATTTTGACTGCGCTGCCAGACTTCTTCTACCAGTGCTATTGGACAGTTGTGCTGTACCTGAAGATCTCTCCCAATATGGGACTTTGGTGGTATATTTTTACGGAGATGTTTGACTTTTTCCTGCCCTTCTACCGTGGAATTTTTAATTTGTATTCGGTGATCTTCATTGTGCCACTCACCGTGCGGTTGTTCGAGTTTGGGCCCAAGCAAGGTGATTCCTTCTTGGCATTTGCAATGTGCTACTTGTGGTTGTCATTTACAAAACTGTATCCGATCATTGGCGACCTTGGACTTGCATTATCCATTCTTCCAATTTTCAAGAACACGGTAATTCCCCACGCAAAGTTCTTGTTCATAACGGCATTGACCCTCATTGTTGTTTTGCTTCTAGCGCCGATTTTCTACTACTGTTGGATTGTGTTGGGGAACGGGAACAGCAATTTCTTTTACAGCATGAATCTCATCTGGGGTGGCGTGCATGTGTTGCTTTTCTTGGATTTCCTCTGGGGCAGGTTAGTGTATGATTATATCCAGACACACGAAGTTAAGGACGAACTGAAGCTCCGGTTGACGCAGATATAGAGAGGGAGTTAAAATGGCGAGAAGATAGATAGCAGAGCAATAAAAGTGGTATGAATTGCACAGGATAATGAGAGTAGAGGAAAGTAGGGTAGAATGGGCAAGGAGAGCGAGTGAGGAAGATATAAGAGAGTGCACCGTCAGATAACAAGATAATCCGAAACAAATAATATTGTGTTGAAAAATTAGATGCGAAGGAAGCTGTTGAAGAGATACTTTTTCAATTGTTCAATGTTTTCTCACGGACTTTGCTCGTGGTTGGAATTGGCTGCGAACTTCTCGCTATGGCCGACAGTGTGTAATAAAAGATAGAGAGTGAGGTCCATGTGTATCGGTGCCAATAGTTCAATAAACACATCAGATTCTACTGGAATGTGCTCAGCCATGGTGCTCCATCTCTTCGAGTTTTCTATCAACTTTCCAATGTTTTCCAAATAGAACGAATTCTCACCAAAACACGACATGCTTCCAACCTGGCACTAATCTACCTAATTCTTTATCTAAAATAATCCTACACCTACAACCTGATATTTATCAATTAAGGCATGTAGCCTTCTATCTTCTATAAGTCTTCTGCTCCATTTCTTACTCGTCTCCAGATATTTAATTAATCAATTGCACTCCTGGCTCTCACAACTCCCAACGACGGTATTGGTGAAGAGGTCGAAATATGGAAGATAAAACCTTCACAGATCAGAATAGGAGAATGATACCTTTACTTCATGCTCCCAGTTTCTCAGGCTACCTGTGATTGTTCCTACTTGTGTAGGTTAATAGCATCATCAACCTTCAGTCCGTACCTCCTTTCCTATTCCTCTATATCTCCTCTCATCTGCTCAAAATATACATTAGTTCGCTTTGTGATCAGTAATTTCCAAATTTCCATATTTCCCAATTTCCTAATTTCCTCTTCTTTTACTCCTCAGTACCTCTTCCTCAACTCCATGGGTGCAAATATCCTGCAGAATATTCACCACACCATACTTACTCCTCCGTCGAACACCACCACCAGAACTCCCATTAGCAAACCAGAATGGCCATTTAGCCCCAATCTATACTACCCAGCCCATCCACGCCTCCCACAACGCTCCCCACCTCCAAAACCCCAGTGTCCAGATCGGTTCAGTCACGTGATACACCCTTCAGCCAATCACCGCACCCAAATTTCTCACACAACTATCTCGAAAAAAAAACCACCAATACATCTTCTTACTCCCTAATGTTGTCTCGTGTTTCTGCCCGTGCCTACAGCACTGCTCCTGTGAAATTGGTCTCCAGAGATGCCTCCGGCGCCTTATCCACTTTGTCTGTGAAAGTGTCCAATGCTGGCTCCAAGTCCGGCAAAGCAGGTGTTGCTCACCTCTTATCCAAGTTTGGCTTCCTCAACAACGAGGTCAAGTCGGCGTTGAGATTCACCAGAGAGTCCGAACTCCTCGGCGGTAAATTTACTTCCCACGTGTCTAGAGACGCCATCGTGTTGCAAACGCAATTCTTGAAGCAGGACTTGCCTTACTACGTGGACGAATTGGCAAATACCTTGGCCAAGCCATTGTACAGACCATACGAGTTTGCCGAGACGGTGGTGCCGGTGGCCAAGGCCGAGGGTGCTGCTGCCAACTCCAGCAGCGTGTTTGTGGCTTTGGAGAAGTTGCACGAGCTCTCGTTCAGAAGAGGCTACGGAAACTCCTTATACTACCACGACTCCAACAAGGTTTCTCTTGACGACGTTGTAGAGTTTGGCGCCGCTGCCTTCACCAAGGACAACGTGTCCATCATTGCCTCTGGCGTTAACGAGGCCGACTTGGCTGGTTTTGTCGCTGATTCTGCTTTCTCGGAATTGCCTACTGGCTCCATTTCTGCTCCAGCCGTCAAGACCCACACCGGCAAGGAAGCACGTGTTGCCACCGGCGGCGCCTCTACTGCTGCCATTGGGGTTCCAGTTTCCAAGGCCGACTTTGCCAAATACGAGGTTTTGGCTGCTGCTGCAGGTACTTCCGTGTTGGCAGGTGCTGCCTCTCCATTGGCCCAGATCCCAGGCACCGACTCCAAGTTGTACAAGTACGAGGACGCAGGATTGTTTGTTGTTTCCGTTTCCGGCGCCGACGCCTCGTTGGTTGCTGAGGGCATCAAGACCGCAAAGTCTGTGTTGTCGTCGATCTCTGCCGCTGACTTGAGAGCCGCCACCAAGGCCACTGAATTGTCCGTGGCCTTGCAGGACTCTTTCGAGTTCCCACACGCCATCACCATCTCTGCCGACAGCGGCAAGGGTGCTAAGTTGGGCGAGTTCAACTACGTGGCTGTTGGAAACACCGACGTGTTGCCATTTGCCGACGAGTTGTAAAATAATCGCATAGTCCTGACCTAGAGACGTATATAAGCATAAAAGGAATTGTTGAGAGAGGTAGAGCGGGGGAGATGGTTCACTATATCTCTATTTAGTTGGTGTAGTAGGACGTTATGGTGTGCAGGAACAGATTCAGTGGGTCTGTTAGGAAAGTATGGTCTTTCTCAAGCAGCACTTAGCAAAATAACTCTCGAGTCGCTTACCACCACCATTTCCACCTATTCTCATTCTTCTACATTTGTCCCCAAACTTCCTGAATATCTGATGCTCCCTCCAACTGTTGTTTTAGCTCCTGCACACGGCACCAACTACTTTCAGCGCTCATCTTCAAAATTTCTCATCTTCTCTAAATCAAAATGTCCGACGGTGAAGAAGCATACAACGAGGGTCCAGAGAACTTCGAGGACTTTGATGCGCCTGATCACTTTTCGGACGATGACTTCGCCGAACCTGAGCCATCTGCTGAAAGAAACGGTGAAGATGTGCAGATGAAAACTGAAGATGGAAGAACAATCGTCAACGGCGGCTACAGCGAGGCCGATGCACAGATCCGCGTGAAAACTGCAAAGGAGTTATCTATTCCCAAAGAGGACCGTACCACCACTCCATACATGACGAAGTATGAGCGTGCCAGAGTGTTGGGAACTCGGGCATTGCAGATTTCTTTGAATGCGCCAGTTTTGGTGGACATTGAGGGAGAAACTGATCCTTTGCAGATTGCCATGAAGGAGTTGACACAAAGAAAAATTCCGTTGGTGATCCGCAGATATTTGCCGGATGGCTCCTATGAGGACTGGGGATGTGATGAGTTAATCATCGACAATTAGGCATTGTATAATACAGAGGGCTCAGCCCGTTCAGGATAGAGTGTAGAGGCGCGAGGTATGGAGAGGGAATTGCGGGGCCAGGAATAGGTGTGGGTAGAGGTGGATATTGTTCAGAGCCTTCTAGTGGTTTAGATAGAAGATGATCTAAAAGAAAATCCGAACTATGTGCTCCCAATAAAGTGGTAGTTTCTCTCAGCGATATTTTCAAATCAAAAGGACGTGTACTTCAAATGGTCAAGAATGTCATCAGCGTCGCTATTCTTTAATAGTTAATGATGCATCTTCAATTGTTTTTCTGTTGGGTACGGGCGTACGGCCATGAACTCCACCAAAATCTCCACTGGAGGAGAAAAGGGAATTAGTCATTGTCAATTTCGTTAAAGCTCTTTGTTAAAATCGCCATTCACTGCAACATTAACCTTTGGTTCGATCAAGATGCGCTGAAGCATAATCGTGGGTTGCGACTTCTTCCTTATAGAATTTGTCTTTCAAGGTGACAAGAACCACTAGCGATTTTTTCAGATTGAACTCGACGAAAAGCTCATCTCAGCATCTCTCGAAAACACACACCAAACAATTCACGCTGAAATCTTCCAGACCCAGTCAACATACATTTTGGTGAACGTTTCTGATTCATTTCTCCATAAACAATTCGCAATGCTTTAATTACCTCTGACAAGGCTCCTCCCCAAAAACCACATTCATCTCAGTCGAAAAGAATTTCGTGTCCCTTGAGAAAGTCTTGCGTCTTAGCTTCTTGTCCCAAAGTTGAACTACCCTATTCATATCCGTTGGTTGCAACGGTTATCTCAGAGCCAGGTGAGCAAACTTATCCTCCGAACTCTTCAGAAGCTCCAAATTATCCACGCCATGAGATTATATTCATGTCGATTTGCTGGCCATTTCGCTACTTATTGTCCTCTTCTCATTGGCCCTCAAGATCCTCGGTCTCAAGATGGTATGGAGTCATAACCAGCATCCTTCAAGAATTCGAGAATTTTCAATTCTGAATTCTCTCCATTATCCATACCAGGTTCATTCTTCAATCGTAATGTTCGTACTTCAATACTCTCCAACACTATTATTCTAGATTACCTCAAATATATCCAAACCGATTTCCTCGCCTGACCCTGGACGCCATTGGATACATCTTACTCTTCTTGCTTGCGCTTCGACCTGCCTACCTTCTAGGGATTTCCCTCCTCGTCGTTCCTCGATGTCCACATGTTGCTCAATACAACTTAACACTCCAATAAAAGATCGAATGCATCAGAAACATCCTTTCAAAGTTAAAATTGTAATAAGACAAAAGTTTCTTTTCCAAAGTAATAGTCCCACTCCAGTTTCTCATTCACCCATTCTCCTATTCAATATAAGCATCTATCCAATTAGACGCATAGAAGAGCCTCTTTCCATCCATCTGCTCCTTCACAAACCCCGACGTAAGGTTATCAAACACTTGGCGGGACAATCTATGGTCGCCACTGCCGATTTCTCCCATCTGTACCGAACAACACGCTTCCTTCAACTCGTCAACATCTACTACCAATTCGTGAGCATCTTCGGAAGCGAAAATCTTGAGTGCATTAACGATATTCGTTTTGTCGTCGACTTTGGCAAGTTCCGCAGCCAAAATCTGCGAAAATTGTGCAAAAGTGATCAGCTCGTTGCCCTGGAGCATCAGTTTCAAAGTGTCTTCATCTGGGAGCTCGATGCCGAGGGTTTTGTGGACATTTGTGAGGTCAGACAAGGTGATTTCGCCATCCTTAGAGTCACTATCGATGAGGGTGAAGGCGTTTCGGACCTGAATCTTCTGTTGGTTAGAAAGGGTTAAAAGTGCCATGGTAAATGTTGATGGTGCGCTTATGATCTATGGAAGACAGTAGGTAATTCCAGAATTTGACCTGTAGTCTGTAAAGTCAGATTGCCAAGTATTAGCCTATTCGTTAGAAGATTGACTTGAGTAGGTAACCCAGATTTAGTAAATAGCAAAATGGCTGATTCTCTCAATATGAATCAATGTCTGACGTATCAGTCTGAATATATATGCCTTGTACAGGAGGAGGTAAACAATGCGTCTAATAGTGGAAGAGGAAGAAGTAAGCGAAAACGGAAAAACACAACGTTGATCAATTCATGTTGATCCAGTCCAAATTCCTAAAATCTTTCTGCTTCTCTCTCTTCATTCTTCTCTCTTTGCAACCTTTGCTTATATCTATTTCACTGGTCCATCATCTGGTGCGACCTACACAGTTAACTTTACAATTAAGTCTACACAGTCTAAATCTCATTGAACGACCAACTACTATAAAAACAATTGCACATACACAGTCATTGGTAATGGAGGAAGATACGCTATATAACCAGCCGGTTGTCCTCGATAACGGATCCGGAATGATCAAAGCTGGCTTCGCTGGAGAGGAAAAACCTCGTGCTTATGGTCCGTCTATGGTGGGAAGACCAAAGTACCAGAAAATTATGGCAGGATCGCTGTTATCGCCAACGGAAGAGAGTTTGTCTCGCTATAACAACTCCGAGGCATATGTGGGATCTGTGGCCCAACAGAACCGTGGTCTTTTGAAGCTCAATTACCCAGTAGAACATGGAGTAGTGACGAATTGGGACGATATGGAACGTCTCTGGAACCACACGTACACAAAAGAATTGAAAGCACCGCCCGAGGAGCATCCCCTTCTTATCACCGAAGCGCCCATGAATCCTCGCGCCAATCGTGATCATATGTGTCAAGTTCTCTTCGAGACGTTTAATGTTCCATGCGTTTACGTTTCTATTCAGGCAGTTCTTTCTTTATACGCCTCTGGACGTACTACTGGGGTGGTAATAGATAGCGGAGATGGTGTGAGCCATATCGTCCCTGTTTATGATGGGTTTACATTGCCTACCCTGATTAAGCGGATGGATATTGCTGGACGCGATATCACTGACCACTTAGCATTTAATATCCGTAGAATGCTGGGTGTGGCACTTCTGCTGAGTTCGGAGCTCGACATTGCACGCGCAATTAAGGAGAAATGCTGCTATGTCTCCAAGGATGCGGCCAGGGACGAGAAAATGTATGGCGGAGTTTCGTACTCGAATTATATGGCAGCTGGAAGCGCTGGAGGCGACGCAGCGGGGATGTTTTCATCATACAAACTACCGGATGGTCACACGTTGACGCTCGGCGTGGAGCAGTTCCGTGCGCCGGAGATCTTGTTCAATCCTCAACTCATTGGCGACGAGTCTCCCGGCATTCACGAGCTCACCTCATTGGCCATCGCCAAAACAGACTTGGACTTACGTCCCACACTCTACCAGAACATTATTTTGTCAGGAGGCACCACGGTTCTTCGGAACTTTGGCGATCGTCTTTTATCTGAACTCAAGAGTAATCAGTTTTCGACCACGCCGTCGATCTGGGGCTCGTGGGTATCTACGGGCAAGGACACACGCATGAAGATCAAGATCTATGCGCCGCCTGAACGCAAGTTTAGCACGTGGATCGGAGGATCTATTCTTGCAGGACTCTCTACGTTTAGAAAGATGTGGGTGACGTCGAAAGAGTATGCAGATGATCCGGATATTGTGCACCGCAAGTGCATGTGAGAGAGAGGAATATTTTGGATGGTGTTGTATTATTGTGATTGTGATTGTGGTTATGATCCGGTTCTGGTTCTGGATCTATTTCTCTACATTATCTGGCTCCGGTTAGAAGTCTCCAATCGTCTCTGCATCAATAGACTCCACAATGATCAATTAACTAACATTCAAGGCTCAGCGGTCCTTCCCTAAATACAATAGTATCTGTCACCAAAGTCTCCCAAGCCAGGAACAATGTACTTGTCCTCATCCAACTTCTCGTCAATGCCTCCAGTGATGATCTTCACATCCGGATACTTGTCCTGGAACGCCTTGATGCCCTCGGGCGCAGCCAACAAGTTCAAGAAGTAGATTCTGTCCATTCTCACCCCTCTCGAAAGCAAAACCTCCACTGCCATCATGGCACTGCCTCCAGTGGCCAACATTGGGTCCAACAAAAAGACATAACGCTCGCTGATGTCCTCAGGCAACTTCTCGTAGAACAACTTTGGCAACGCGGTCTCCTCGTCTCTCTGAATCAAAATCTTTCCGATTCTCACTGAACGACAACAATCTCTCAAGCCCTGCTCCATGGATTCACCGGCACGAACAATGGAAACACCACAGATTTTACCCAAAAACTTGGATCCAGTATACTTGTGGCCGCCATGGCACTCGATGATGGACTCCTCAACTGGCAACTGGTTCAAGCCTTCTTCTACCAAAAGTCTGATGATTCTGTCGGAATAGAAGACGAAATCGCCTCTCTTGGTAATTTGGTCTCTGATTATGGAGTACAAACCAATGAGCTGGTTGGTCTGGGGCAACAAGATGACGTTTTTGCTGACTTCGTTGGCCATTTTGAGAAGTATGATGGAGTGAGATGAGGTGAGGGTCTGTGAAGGTCAGGATACAGCGGAGATGGCCGATGGAGCGAGCAAGCGGGGATGACAAATTTTGGATGTGAGATCAGTTTAGAGCTTTTTGGTTAGGAATGGGATTTTCTTTTTGGTTGTTGTGCTACATGGTGTCGTTTATTTTGTGGATTGGGTTGTTGATGGTGGAGCCATAGATGAGGTAGTGAAAACGAAAATCTTGGACATTCCAGAAGAAAACTACTTCAAGAGTGGATTGGTGGAATTCTAACTGATTCACATCACCTAAGGGACTTCATTGACATTATCCTCTTGGAGTTTGCATTGGATCTGAAGAATCTTCTATTCATCCACTATGGTTTACACTCTGCATGAACATCTGGAGACAAGGTCAATTCCTCATATTGTCAGTAATTTTTCGTTAAATCATTAATTCTCGCCCATTGTCATCTTGTTTTATCCTTCTCTCGCCTTCTCTGACTCCATACCTCAATGTCTTTCTGCCACGATCGTCGCTTCATCATATTCTCACTTGATCAACACATCCCTTGCTCGTCGTACTGTAAACTTCCCCAATTCTCTTCTACCTCTTCCCGGCTTATTCTACACCGCATTCCTATTATTGTACATTTACTGCTGCTCCACCACAAACGGATTTTCAATGCTCTCTGTTCCCTCCAACGGCGAAAGCATCAACAATTGCGGACCTCTCACCACCACCGTGCCCAACTCACGAGTATTTTCTGTCAAAGTGGATTCATCGTCCACGTCACGGAGCTGCTCCACAACGTCCTCCAACACCAAATTCATCAACTGGTCGTATCCCTTCAAAACACCCACCACCTGTCTGCCACCGATGAACTTGGCCACAACCTTCTGGTTAGAATACTTCTTCAAGTCCAAGATAGCTTCTTTTTTGGGTCTGTCCTGCTTGGGCGTTTGGTATCCTCTTCTGTCGTTTCTGTCGTTTCTGTCATTTCTGTCATTTCTGTCTCCTCTGTCTCCTCTTTCCCCTCTCTCTCTATTTCTATTATGGAACTGGCGTCCCCCTCTGTTCTGCACTTGTTAGTTCTGCCCAATCTGCATCCTCATAGCTGTACATACATTGTCCATTGCAAATAGTATAGTTGGTGAACGAAATCTGCGCACTGACTACAGGACATATCGACACATAAGTAGTCCGAAGTGTTCTTTTCCGAATAAACGAGGAACTTAGATCCGAAAAAAAGGTTCCATTCTATATTCTCCAAATCTATGGATATCGCCGTGTATTTCACCTCCGACCTCACGTCGTCAGAGAGACGTATTTCTCCCCAATGGACTATCAAGTACTTGAAACAACGTCTTGAACAAATCACCGGTATTTCCCCTCAATGCCAGCACCTCCAATATTTTCCAAATCGTTCAAGTAACGAGAACCACCTGATAGGAGCAACCGCCGAAGACGACGAAAAAACCGTCGGAGATTACAACATTGCAGCATATAGCAGAATCCACGTTGTAGATACCGATCCCGAGTCCAAATTGAAGGGTTTGGCCAATGACGATGAAGCAGTTAATACTCTTTTCAAGCTTTCGGAAGAGGAGTATGCCAGCCGGGCAGACACCGTGTTGAGCTGGAAAAAACAGCAACAATTGGGCCGTTTTGATCCACAGTTCAACGAGACCAAGCAGCTCATCCAGAAACAGAACGAGGAGCTTGCGAAAGATATAAATGTTGGCAGCCGATGCCGAGTGATCAACATTGAGGGTGAAAGACGCGGAACGGTGAAGTTTGTGGGCAGAATAGATCAGTTGGACGAAGGTGAAAATGTGTGGGTTGGCATTGAGTTCGATGAGCCGGTAGGGAAAAACGACGGACTTATTGGAACCTTTCGAGTGTTTGAGTGTCGTCCGAAACATGGATCATTTGTGAAGCCGAAGCAGGTGGAGGTGGGAGACTTTCCTGAAATTGATCCATTTGCAAGTGACGAAGAGGAGTTGTAGGGAGGGATGTGAATGTGAAGTCAAGGGAGTGCTGAAGAGATAGAGAATAATCGATGGGGTTGAATGAGAGAGTTATTTGTGGAATGTGTGGAGTTCTGAGTGAGCGAGAGTGTTGTTGACTATGGTCATTACGGTAGAAATTACGATAGAAGAATCGCTGGAAAGTAAGTAGCATTAAAGGAAATATACTCAGAGCATTAGAGAAGGAAATACTTTAGAGCATTGCTGAATCGGCTTGGTGAACATGTCTCCACTTAATATCAAGTTCCATTCCCAGTTCAACAACACCTTCGAAGGGCAGAAAACAAATGTTGACAGAAAAATCAAAGAAGCAATGAACCAACCAATCGAATGTTCTAAAAACTTTCAACTTCTACCTGCTGATAAAACTCTCATACCCACAACCTCCAGGTTGCCTCTCGTTGTCCGGCATCCCAATAAAGTAATAATCTTGACGGCACTCGCGGATTACCACCAACTTCATCATGGACCAACAAGCACCCCCCTTTGAGTTCATCTACAACTATGTCGACAAAGACACATTCAAAAAATACTTCCGGTTGACAATTATTGTCTGCATCTACATTTTCCTCAGAGGATATTACTCTAACTGGTCCAAGCAGAGGCAGGTGAAGAATCAGATTGATTTGGATAACGAGATGAAGGCGCAAGAAAAAGCTCATAAGGAGAAGAAGGAGGAGGGAAAACTCGAGAAGGTGGACTCGGAGGCCAAGTCATTTGGATGGGGTAAGGCCACCAGAAGAAAAGTCAAGCATCAAGAGAAGATTTTGCAAGATGCTGCGGAGGAGATTCGTGAAACCCAACAGAGTGCTTACGATGCGGCCGAGGACCACGACATTGACGATTTGTTGGAGTAATTGTATAGACAATGGCGAGCGGACACTAAGATTTGTAGTGTAGAGTTTGTAGAAAGTCGAGACTGATATATGGTAATCGAAGAGTGCATGAGAATCATTGTGGGAATAGGAATGTTAGGGTGAATGTCAATACGTGTTAAGAGAATCGAGTGGAACTTAAGAGAGTTTCTTGGGTATCAAAAGTTTTTTTATGATTTTCGTAAATTTTCAATCTCCTTCCTCCGGTATGATTACGGTATTCTTTGAAATATGTGCAAGACAGGCTATACTCTGTTTAAGTGCGAATGTAAGGTTGCATCAAAACACTCACACTCACGAATATGCACAAATCCATTAAGCAAAAGTCTAGGAGTACCGTCACAAGAACATATCTTTTGGCAAATCAGCCAACGATTAGCCACCCATTGCTCTGAATATCCCAGGGCAAAATCAGCACGTGACAGATCATGTGACGTCCATTGCGATGCCCCTCCACTACAAAAAAATTCATCAACTATCAATCTCAACTACATAATGGCTGGTGACCCGTTTCTTTCAGATCCCTCCAAGAAGAGGAAGAGGAATAGAGTAACTAGTCTTGCCAAAAAACTGAAAACCCCTACACCATCGCCAGCTCCCCATGACTCAGACATTTCTAGTGGATCAGATCTCTCAGGATCGGAAGATGAGGCCAACTTCGAGAAGGAAGATGGCGATTTGGACTCCGACGACGAATTTGCCACCGAAGGAGCCGCCGAGAAAAGACGAAGACTCGCCAAGCAATACTTGGACAACCTAAAAGCCCAAGAGATCGACGGCGACGACTTTGATGCGGCAGACGAAGACGCCGACCATTTGGCTCGTCGACTTCAAGCAGATGTGGCGGAAACTAAAGGCTATATATATAAATTCTACTCGGAGAAGGTGGAGCCACAGTTGGGGGAGATTCAGCCTAAAACCGTCCGCATTGGCTCCAAAAACGTCACTGGTGTTTCTGTGAAATACCCATATCTATACACAGTGTCCAAGGATATGGAATTGATCAAGTGGCGTCACGACGGCGGCAATAAGCCTCAGAGAATAAGACACACCAAGGGTGGCTCCAAATATTTCAAACTTAATACGTCAAATCCCAGCGCAAACCACCACTGGGACCAAATTAATTGTGTGGCCGCATCTCCCGATGGAAAGTACGTGGTCACGGGCGGAACCGATGCCAGACTCATCATTTGGTCTGCAGAGAATTTATCGTGCTTGAAGGTGTTGGATACCAGAGAGGCAGTCAACGCCATCACGTTCAGAAGGGGAACAGATCAGCTTTACGCAGCATGTGGAGACTTGAGAATCCGAACATTTTCCATCAACCAGTTTGCCCAGTTGGAGATCTTGTATGGCCATCAGGATAACATCACCGATATTAGTGCATTGGGCAGAGAGACATGTGTGTCAGTTGGGTCACGAGACAAAACTGCCATGTTCTGGAAGATTGCTGAGGAGTCTCGTTTAACGTTCAGAGGAGGAGATTCCGATAAGAAGAAGAAGAAGACGGAAGATGGAGCCGAGCAAGACTTGCCATTCCATGCGGAAGGTTCCATCGATGTTGTATGCATGGTAGACGAATCACATTTTGTGTCTGGATCCGACAATGGTAACGTTGCATTGTGGTCGTTATCAAAGAAGAAACCGACATTTACGCAGCGAGTGGCCCACGGACTACTCCCACAATTCAGTCCTTCGCAAGCCAGTGCAGAAACCCTGGAGGAAATCGCCGCAAGACAGATTCCAGAAAGACAACCATACTGGATCACCGCCATTTATTCTGTACCATATAGTGACATTTTCATAACCGGCTCCTACAGTGGGGAGATCAAGGTGTGGCGCATTGACCGCGAGAATTTCAGAAGGTTTTCTCTATTAGGTAGCGTTGCGTTGAAGGGAGTTGTGGTGAACATTGATGGGGCAGACTTGCAGGATGAAAAGAAGTTGGTGGTGTATGTGGCCACGGGAAAAGAGCATAAGCTTGCTCGTTGGTTGGGTAAGGTTGAGGGCCGGAATGCCTTGACGTGCTTGACATTTGACCTTTAGCATATAGCATATCGTTAGACGATCACGAGCCGGTGTAGGAGATATTGTACTTTTGAGGAAAACTTCAGGAAACTCGATCTTTGAAAACTCGCTGCTTTAAAATTAATACTATCTTCATTCGAGCTATATGGCCCTCTCCGCTTTTATTTCTATTCTTTTCGTTATTGTACATATCTATTAGAATGCGGCCTCATCGTCGCCGTCATCTCCCATGTCGTCGTCTCCGCCATCAAAATACTTTTCTGCATTATAATCATCATCATCGTCTTCCTCGAATTCGTCGTCGAAGTCTTCCTCCTCTACCTCTTCTTCGTTCTCCTCGGTGGGATCAGCATCTAGGTCTTCTGCCAAACTCTTTAACTTCTCCAACATGGACTGCGCCGTATCCTCGGCATCAACACCATTAAATTCGGCTAGACCACCATCTACCTTGTATGACGACAATAAAAGCTTCTTTTTCTTCTTGGTGATTCCCATCACAGAATACAACTCCTCCGGAAAAAACTCTAGCTGGTATGGGTACTCGTCTATAGAACGTCCCACCTTCTTGGTTTTCTTATATTTGTCAGAGTAGCGCTGAATAGCATCTGCAGCACCATCAATATTTCCATCTTCAACCGATTCAGTGCAGAACGGACCGTCATACATCAACTTGCTAAAAGCTACTGCCTGTTTAGCAGCATTTTGCTCATATGGGGCTAAAGGGCCATGGACGGGGAGTTCAAGGCGCGGCTTTTCGGTGGCCTGGACCTGCGATAGAACATCTGAGTAGTCTAGGCCAAATGGCAAGAGCACACGACCAGAGGGTTTGTTTCTGAACGACATGGTGAAGTTGAATGGGACAGTGTGGTTGAAATTTTGATGAGGTCTTGTTGCACGTGACTGGTCACGTGAGAAGATGCCCATCGACTTTCGGATTTGTATAGCTTACAAATGGAAAATAGAGATGAAAGGTGGTTAGTGGGAGAAATATGGATTATTTTCTAAATTGGTGTTGTACATATTGAATTTTGTGAACTCTTTCAGAATATTGAAGCTGTGGATTTTTGGCCCCGTATATTCTGATTTCAGGTACAGGATGATACTAGGAAGAGGAGAAGCAACGAGGTAAAATGAGTGGAAAGTTTGTATTTCTCAAGAAATTCTTGTACATGTCAGAACTATCCCAGAAGTGAGAGATTCAAGAATATTTTTATCTGCTTTTCATGCCTGCTGCCCATTGGTAGGAATTTCATGCGAGTATTTTGAGTCCAAGAGAAAACTAATGATGAAGTGGAACTAATGTGGTGATCGGAAGTCTCAACATTCACTCAAAATGCTATTTGGAACATTCGATTGACAATAAAAACAGCCTGAAAGAGCTATTCTACGAACACTTTAGTATTTTTGACTACCTTGTCCATATTGCAGCATGACAATTGACTATGTATTGAAAATAGAGAATTGGGACCATCACCAGTAGAGAAATATTATGTTGCAACATGTGGTGTCGATTGCAACAAAGTACTTCACGTCATGATACTCTGTTTATAATTTGAATGTTCTACCCCTACCATTGGAATGTACCTATTGATGGTGGAGCATCCAATTTTTGATCCATAGCATACCTTTTAACTCCCCTCGTCGAATACCCACCTTCAGATGACAACTACTTACCCATCATCCTCTTGATCATTTGGTCGTTGCTCTATTTTATGGTGTTATTATGCATAACTTTTATTAGTTAATCTTCCTGTTACTTCCCAAAACTTTTCTAGGAGAGGAATACTGCTATCTTTCACAGCTATGATGTTCGTGTCATCTTGCGCCAACTTGTAATTTTTGTCACCCTTCTGTGAAGTCTTTCATAAGACTATTCATTTGGGACCCTCTGATATCGTTGTCCCCCTAAATCTTGAATACTTTATAAGGCTCGTATCTCCAGAAAATTGAAAGTTCTTCATCTGAATTCTTCAGTAGCATGATTCTCAATCATACTTCCCATTCCCAACCCTATTTTCTTCCGGATTCTCTTCCAGATTCTCTCACCTCCCAATCACTCGCTCACCTCTCCTTCCCTTTCATTTTCTCGTATTTCCATACTTGATCTAAGCCGCACATTCTTCTCCATCATCTCATTCTGGCACATTGATGCTCGCGTATAAACAAACCAGCCTCTTTCGGTGACCAACTATTCTTCCACACATTGACCCGGTTCTTTCTTCCACTTCATTTTGCCCAATCCTCCCATTCCAATTCTCTTTCCCGTATCACTTTCCCATTCCATTTCCCCAATTCCCATGGACCGCTCCGAAACTGCCGATGGTACGTTGGTCATAATGGTTTGTCGGGCCAAACACTTACCCAACCGCCGAAAACTCGACAAGCAGTCGCCATATGTTTTACTCCGAATCGGTACTACCGCCATGAAAACCCCCAGCCACTTTAGAGCGGGCCAGACTCCCGAATGGACTCACGAGATCAGATTTAATCTCTCGCGAGACAGGAAACCTCTTCTCAAACTCGATGTGTTGGACGAAACAAAGAACGACCCAACTCCCATTGGCGCCACCGAGATCGATTGCTCCCAGGTATTTCTGGACCCTGCAAACATGCAAGCCGGTGGCAAATACATTCTAGACAATTGGTATGATTTAACATGCAACAACCGACTGGCGGGAATGATTTATCTAGAGATGACGTTCTACCCCAGTGCGCCCGTACTACCGCCCAAGGTTTCGGTTGCGCCGGCAACGGAGCAGCGGGACTTGCCGCCGGTGCCCGAATCCAAAATTTCCCGGACTCCGGTTAGCATCGCCGACGAGATCTTCGTTTCGGACGACCACATAAAGAAGCCCTCGCTTTTCCTGACGTCGGATCCGAGTCCTCCAAAGGACGACGGGGTGTTTGTGACTGGACTGCCGAAGAAAAATAGTCGATTTGCTGCGTTTAAGAATAAGTTCAGGGCCAAAGAGCCAATTTCGTCCATCTGGAACGACAAACTGAATTCAGGCGTGGATGCTTCCATCACGCCCACGTTGTCACCAATTGACGATCTGCATTTGCGTGCTGATGGAATTGCTCCTCTGGCGCCCGCTCCTCCTCCCCATTCTGGTCACTCGTCGTTTTCAGCTCCCCATTCCGCTCTGGGCTCGTTCTCTAACAGAATCACAACTTCAGTGTCTCCTCCCCGTAATTCAGTCGCTAGCTCACCGCACAGATCATATCCTGGAACGGTGGTTCGCCCAAAGTCTTCTGATCTGTATTCTACCCAGGATCTGTACTCTTCTCCAGATAGATACTTGCCTAAATCGCCTGAGCTATCGCAGAGTCAAGACTCTGAGCAGAATATGTTTCCTAGATCCGACTACGGGGTTTCAGCTGAGAAACTTCCTCCAATACCCGTTCTGCCAGATCACAGACTTTCACCAGATCACAGACTTTCACCTGATCGCAGATATTCCACATCCCGTTTTTCTAAATCTCCTGATTTTCTGTCTAACCAGGGTGAAATCTTAAAACAGGCTAGTCCTCGCAGGAAGCCACCTCCCGATATTAATGACAATTTCTCCAAGCTTCAATTGTCGATCCCGCTGACCACGTCGATTCCGTTTTCGGCCGACTCTTTTGGACTAGACGACGATAATGACGTTTTGCCCACCCAAGTATATCATTTGGGCCAGAAAGTGCAGTCACTCACCCATTCAGCCACTAGCCGGACCGAGTTAGATCCTCATGATATCGATCCAAAGTATTACGCACCTTCACCATCAGAGCAGATGGCTAAATCCTGGAGACTACAAAACGGACACGCAAACGAAAATGACCTAAAAGTCGAGCTTAATACCGAATCTACAGGATACTTGGGAGATGGCAAGTGGCAGACAAATCGATTCTCACCATCGGTGTTTTTGAGAGTAAACGATGAAAACCACGAGAAAGAAAACAAACCAGCTGTTCCTCCGAAGATTCCACAGGGACTCAGCGAGCGAGAATATTTTGTTCTTGAGAAGGATAACTACTTGAAGGACATGAACGGGCGGCGGATTTAGATAAAGTACAGATTGAGTATTAAACAGTGTGTCAGAAGTAAACTCTTAGCCAAAAACAATCTCTAACGCCAACACAAAGCGTAATGATCATAAGGAATCAGCATTTACAACAAATTTGCGGCAATGACTGCAATCATTCCGACTGCAACACTGGCACCAGCAGCAACACCGGCGCTGGAGCTCGAGTGAGCTGCAGACGTAGAAGCGGGCTCCATGGTTGAACTACTAGCAAGGGTGCTTTGTGGAGACGAGGTGATGTGCGAAGTCGAGTTGGAGAACAGGCTGGCCGTCACAGTGGTGTTCAAGGCAGAAGCCACAGCGACGACTCCCTTATAGGAAGACAAAGCTGCCTTTTTTGCAGCTGCAGAAGAGGCAGAAGCCACCGAAGCAGCAGAAGCGACTGAAGCAGCGCTAGCAGAAGAAGCTGCTGCAGCCGAAGCGTCGGACATGGAGACCACAGAGGCGGCAGAGGCTTCGCTAGCGGCAAAAGCAGCAGAAGCAGCACTAGCAGAAGAAGCAGATGCCACGGAAGCGGCGGAAACAGACAGCACCGAAGCAGCAGACACCGAAGATATGGAAGCGGCCGACACCGAAGAAACGGAACCAGCGGAGACCGAAGAAACCGAAGCAGCGGAGGCAGCCAATCCAGCAGAAGCAGCTGAGACCGAAGAAACGGAGGCAGCAGAAGCAACCGAGGCAGAGGATACCAGTGCTACAGAAGCTGAGGAAACTGAAGCCTCACTGGCTGCAACAGCTGCTGCAAGCGACGACAGCTCCTCGGGAGTCAAGATGGTGGTGGTAACAGTCAACGTGGACGTCAAAGTGGTGTTTTCATCGGCAGCAACGGAAACGACAGCGGCTGCTAGGGCAATGAGAGACAACGGAGTGAGGGAAACCATCATGGAAGGAATCATTGCAAATGTGAAACACCGGGGCTGAAATGAAAATTGGAAAGGAATGACTAAGGGTAAGGATTGCAGGGTTGCGGTGAGACAACGCGAGGGCGGGAGGAGTAGCTGGTGGTCGTTTGGATGGAAAGAAAGTGGAGGGTAAATTTTTTGTTTAGGAATCGGTGGTGATGATATTTGGTGAAAATGCATGATTTAGCCGCCGCATGTTTCGCGCTACCATGGAGGACACTATGCCTAAACGGGAGGACAGATACCCGAACGGGCAAGATCAGCACTGCTTCCGGGGAGTGACTCGAGGCGCCTGCAGGATCTGTCATGTGCTACCGTCGACCCCGGGTGTGTGCAGTCGTGACGAGTGGAAGACTGTTGACGAGAAAATGCGACTAACCGTGGCGTTCCAGTGGGGAGGCAATTGCGGCGGCAAATGTGGTAGGTGAAACAAAGTTGGCAAGTAGCCGATAAACGAGAGGTAGACGATTTGATTTTTGGGTGGCAACACCTCCTGGAGCGGCTAGTTCCATGAAACACAAATGCTGGATGGATGGTGTAGATGAATGAAGAAGAGGAGAAATGAGGGGATTGAGAAATGAAGGAATGAGAAATTAAGCAATTGAGATTTATGACAATGGGTATACCAAAGGTCGATATTACCAAGAAAAGAGAAGAGGACGAAAAAGTTACAAGTGAGGAGAATTGGGAAGTCGAGTGACTGTTGTTGATGGCATCGAGTTGCGAGCCCCGACCCACAACGTCGTGTTTGTCAATAACGGGAAAGTAGAGTGACAGGTGCATGGATGCGAAATACCGAAGAAGGTAAAGAGGAGAAGTGGGGAAAGAAAGCATATAGTGGGTTGTTTTGAAATTGAACCTCGGGAAGTGATCGAACAGGATTTAAAAGAACTTAATAGAGTTGAAAACGATTGGGTTTGTTGATGTTGGAGGGGCTTGCATTGCAACTTGTCAATATTATGATGCCACAATAGCACACCATTCAAGCATTGGATGGTAAAGAGATGACGGAGACGAAACGATCACAGAGGAAAATTGAAGTAGTTTAAGTAAAATATTAATGTCCTGAGATTTTCCTTCTGACTAGGTCGTTCTCATTACAACACTAATAGTCGTGTGGCCACAATGCAGATCCTCCTTTGATTGATGCATATGACTTCTTGACTAGTATGGTCTTGTATTATTTGATTGGTTGATTCGATTTCAAGACATCATTTTCATCGTTTCGTCTCGCTAAAGTACATTGATTCATCCTCAATAGTGTGAATTTTTCATTGCTCACCACATTGTACCAGTCCAGTCCATTCCACACCATTAGAAAGAAATTGCTCGTCTGATACACAATTATCCATATTTTTTTTCGCTCTATCAACTATATCATTTCTTCTATTGTTCCTCGTCTTTTCATACATTCAATGTTCCCTCCATTGCCAATTCTTCCTGAGTCTAAACCAGATATTCCTAACGAATTTTGCTGTACCAACTGACTTCGGTAGTCTACTTTAATTCCAGCACCTCCATGATATCATATTTAACTTCCATGATTTTTATTTAACAACTTCCATGATAACTATGATTCCACTACCTCCATGTTTTCTTTTATACCACTATCATGCCAACATCCCAGACTGCCTCCATATAACCATCTTTATATTCTCTCTACATTCACCTCACGGAATATCCAAGACTCTGTCTCCACAACCACGCTATCGAAAATTTCAAATTGAATTAAAAAAATCAAAAGCTTAGCCTCCTCCTTTCCAATTCCCTCTCCTATTTTATCTCTCTCTTTTCTTTCCATTATCGACTCTCCTCCACCTCAGTTGTCCGGCACCACACGACCGAAAATTTTACAACTCACCTTTTCCTGAAATTTCTCCAACACCATACCATGTTCAAGGCCAGTCTCCGCAAATACTCCATCAAGAACTTGCCAGTGGAATCGCAACCCAAAAATAAATACAATGCTGCCCGTTCGGCATTCAACCTCAAGCCAGTACCAACTAATGGCCTCATACACAACCCTCCAGCTTCCATGCCAAGTTTGAAGGACACTCCAAAGGTATTCTTGCCCAAGAACGACCCCAGATTGAAGTTTATGGCCGACAGATTCAAGGTGTACTCCCCGGAGGAGCTTGCCGAAATGCCGGTGATTTACGGAGCCAAAAAGGACTATAATTTGACTCCAGACATTATTGATCAGATTGTCAAGTTGAGAAATGAAGATAGCGATAAATGGACCATTGCCAAGTTGGCTGAAAAGTTCAACGTTGATTCCAAGAAGGTTAATGTGATCACGGGATTCAGTTTGGAGAAGCAGCAGAAGATGCTCAAAGAGTTGACCAAGGTGAAGAACAGTTGGTCTGAGAGCAAGAAGATGGCCAGACAGGACCGAGCTAAGAGAACACAGATGTGGTTGAGGGGAGAATTCTGATGATTTAGTGATTGGTAGATGATGATCCTTGGACTAATAGGGTTGTTCGATGTTGCGAATTTCATTCAATCCTGAGAAGTTAATAATCCTGAGATCGGTCGATATGCTGCTGAGGGTTCACTCCTCATGTATATATCCCTGCATTACTTGTATATTTGACACCAATAAAGGTGATGGCATTTCGACCTGATGGTCATAAAATTAGAGTTCACCCTCTCTCCTTCAATTCCTGAAATCTATGACGTCTGCTGCTCGATCTCCAACTCCCGGACCGTGAGCTTATCGAGTTCTTCAATGTTATCCTGGACATTGAGTTTGAACAGAATCACGTAGTTGATCAACTTTTGCACCGTGTCATGCATGACCTCTCTTTGCTCCTTGATGTGGTACTTCAATTCCTGGAACATGATAGTCAACTCCTTGTTTCTTGTTTCCGCATCAATTACGCCCTTGTTGACGTTAATCTGCATGCCTTGCAATTCTCGCTGCATCTTCTCGATTTGAGCTGTGTAGCTAGTACCTTCGCTCAACATGGTATCGAGGATTTCGTCATGTGTCAACTTGTTTTTAGTTACTTCTGCCTCCAATCCTTCAATGTATTCTTGCTGGTCAAAGATTTTTTCTGAGTACTGGTCCACCTGCTCTCCTGTCTTAAAGTTTTCTTCCTGGATGCGATGGATTTCCTGGGTGAGTTCTGACCGACTCTGGAGAAGCCTGATCTTCTCGTCTCGTAGCGTCTTGTTGAGAATATTATCTGGCTCGAATTTGGCATTCTCTTCCACAACGGATGGATTGATAGAAAGTTCAAACAGCTGGTTTTCAGGCACCGGTATACGCTGGGTCATCAAATTGTACTGATTCACAAAACTTTCAAGACTCTGCAAGCTCTGCCGAAGGTCGTGATCCTTATTGACCATGCTATCCTCCGCGTCTTTAATCTTATTGGAAACAGAATCGATAGCTTTGGACAACTTGTCGCGTTCCAAGTTCAGCTTATCGATGTCACTGATTGAGTAACCCTTAGTAGCAATTAAATTCTCATATGATTTCTTCTCCGTCTCGAGTTCTAGTAGCTGCTGCTCGGCCTGCTCAATACCTGCTTGCATCTGCTGCAAAATATCTCCCCATTTCGCCTGGCGAGACTCCATCTGCATCATATAATTGGAGAACTGCTTCAAGTCGTTTTCTAATGCTTTAGACTTGGCTTCGGCTTCTTCTAGCTCGATATACTGGTCATTGAGCTGGTCAAGTTGCGCACGTAGCGTCTTGCCGGCTTTTTGTTTCTCTTCGAGCGCTAGAATCACGTCATCATTGGCTAAATCGAACGCCTGCTTCATTTCATCGTAGAACTCTGCATAATCCTCTTTCTGGTCGATGAACGCTCGGTAAGATGATATGATGTACTTGATAAATACGCGGTCAAACACGTCGTCGGGGGCTATTAGTGAGTCTTCGTTGAGGTTCAGAAGCGACAAATTAAGTTTAACGAGCCAATACAACATTCCAAGAAACGCCGACCAGTTCTGGCCACCTACAGCACTAATCGACGAGCGGTTGATTCCGTCCAAATAGGGGTAGTTCAATATCTTGAGAAGCACAAACACTTCAATCTCAATGGAGCGCGTGAACTTGTAGTGGGGATCAATTCGGCCGTAGAGGAACTGGAATATGAGCACAAAGTCCTTCTGGGTGGGCTGCCGGAGGGTCTTCTTTGTGATTGGATGATTCATCTCGAGCTCGAACTTGTTTGCCACGAGAAAGTCAAAGATCTCCTCCAGAATTAGCGTCTGATAGTTTCGATCTCTTAATGGTCGCTGATCCCGTCTTTCAGACCCCTGAAACAGATTTTGCGACAACGGTTGCGACTGCGACGCCGCCGTCTGTGATGACCCGAGCCCCTCCAATGTTCCGTTGCCTCCGTATACGCTCTGGCGTTTATTTGAGGCCGGTGTCATGAGAAGAGTAGATCTTCGCTTTGCCACCTCGAAAGAATTGGACGTGCGCATACCAATAGACGACCTTGTGGCACCAGCGATGGAGAGCCGTTGGGTTTTCCGAAGGAGCTGTGCTGCCGACGGGCCGTGGTGCTCCATTTAGAGATGAAAAGGTATATTTAGGTGGTGATATTTTAGAGTAGCGGTGTTTGTTTGTTTGTGTTTGCACGTGATTCCGATCACGTGCGCGCGGGTCGCATTCCCACTCCCAGCCAGCAATCTGAGCCTCCCGTCTATCATTACAAAGAATTCATCATCAGCTTTTAATAAATATAATTAAGGACATAATCCTACAATTTGCATATTGTGAATCTCGAATCTATTACAAGGAAACTTCTCCCCCATTTCCCCGCCATTCTACGCATCTCCTCTCCCCCCCTCCTTCTTGTCACGTGCTCGGCTTGCGTATTCGCGTTAAGCCATCATGCTTTTGTTTAGACACTGGAACCACCAGTAATATAATAGCCTCTGGGGAAATCTAAGTATAAAACGATTGCTAGCCGCTCATATTTGTGTTTTATCATTTTTGCTGCCTGACTGCTCAATACCTTCGCCATTGCCTTACTCCAGCATTCTATTTCGGCTCGGTTCGGCTGCTTTGCTCCACAAGTATACATTTCTGCTCAAACACATTAATTGCTGGACTTGCTCACTATAGCTGACAATTCGTGACCACATTCTTATTTCTAGACGCTGTCATTCCATCTGCGTCTGCTTTGAACTCGTTTTGACGTATTTTCTACCAGACAAAGGTCGATACTAGGCAAAACACTTCAACCTCCGTTTTTCTAGAGGTTTCCATGTCTTCTAACAAGTCTGGCTCGCCGGTAAGGCTGCCCAAGCCTCCAAAACTGGTTAGTCTTGAAGCTCCGAAGACTCCTAAGCCGGCAACGTCGAAAACCCGCATGCTGATGCTATTGGTGACTCCAGAACAGCCGCTGGACTCTCTACCTTTCAGCCCGGGGTTAAAACGGACCAATCTGGGGTCGTTGAAGTCGCCAGATTATAAGCTCAACTCTCACGGCGGTCAGTCGCCGTATATGGCGTCGTCGGTGCTTAAAACTCCGCGCAACTCGGGCTACGAGTCGGACGAGAGAGAAACCCCCCACCGGAAGCTTTTGCGAACGCCGCAGTTCCTCAGTCCGGGAAGACGTCTATTTAATGAGGATCAGAGCTCAAATAAGCGCGAATTGCTGGAGATCAGTACCCAATTAAAGAGTAAACTCAGTCTGGCACTTGATAAGGTCAAGGGAGGTGACAAACATGGGGTTGCACCGGTGAAACTCGACTTCAGCGATCTCTCATTCACTTCCACCCGCGATCTGCCGCCCAAGAAGCTTCCGCTACAGCCGTCAAGTACGCTGCCTCCGTCCAGCTCATTAATGCGGACAAATATGAATTTACAGACGCTCCAGCAGCTGCCCAATGTTCCCGTGAGACATTTGAGACCGCATCAGGCCTTGGATACCCAGTTGAGACAGCCTCCGCAATTCGAAAATGGCCCTGTGTCCATCCCGTCGCCAGATGAAGAGTCCAGTGCTCAAAACGCATTGTTGGCGGCCTTTTCTCGGCTGCAATCGAAGAATAGACGCTACTCAGGCACGGAGCGCCAGTCTTCAGTGGTTCTGCAGCTTAGGGAATCTCCACACGTCAAACTCCCGCCATTGAACGTGGCTCTCAGTACCAATCAAGGTGGTAACGTGGAACGGGAAGCTATCTACTCATTAATGTCACTTTCATCACCTCAGGCAGTCAAGAAACCACATGGAACTCCGAGTGCTCTGCATAGCCGGCTGCATAGTGGGCTGCAGAGTCACAATGACTATTCGCCAGTTTCCTCCAGGTCATCTTCGGTTGCAGTGCAACTACCGATGATTTCGGGACTTGTGGGCAAAGTTGATAATGACGAGACCGACGTGGAGGATGATATAACCGATGATGAAATGTCGTCGTAGTTAACTGAACGAAGTTGCTATAGTTCAAAATTATTCTGTCACTTCGAACAAATTGATCTTATTGTCCAGAAATGGCTTTGATTGCACAAGGACATATCCTACTCGAATTTTCAAGTTCTTAGTCGTGCTATTCTATTTGGTGGATAGTTACGATCCCACTTCCCAGTCCAGCAGGTTTGGCTGGGTTATTTAGACACTAACGGATCGCGCCAGCCATCCGAGATCCAATTCAATCTTCAATCAATAATTGATCGTTCATGCAACCATGCTTCTACTGTCAACCCATACAATTTCCGGCCATTCTCTACCTATTGCTTTTGTCTACCTATTGTTTCTGTCTACCAAATGTTTCTGTCTACCAATTATTTCTGTCTACTGCCTTCGTCTGCCCGATCTTGCTCATCCTTTCACAATAGTCCCCTATTCTAGATAATGTGCTCAACTTTCCAGAAGTATTCAGAATATTTTGGTTCCCAGCATCGTCCCCTGCTAATCCTAACCAATACCAGAAGAACATTAAAGCCGCAGCGGCCACCTCTGATATCCTCTTGTGACTAATACGCATCCACATTTTCCATGGTGTGCGAAACTCAATATGAATAGGAACGACCTGAGAAGAGCCAATTGTATCAATGCCAATGGTCAGAGGTGAATTTCATCCCGTGGGAGATAGCGAAACTGGGATATCCAAGACTAACCGCCATGATCCCAAGGAAACCGATTCTTGGTTCGGCAGGAACTATCTAATCTGGATCTGTTAACCGAAATCAGCGAAATTCCGTCGGAATGATTAGGTGAGCCTCGTTACCTGCAGGTTAGAGACTAACGGCCCCTTAGTAATGAACTTCACGAAAAAAAAAACTTCTTCCATTAGTTCCTTCCACACCTTGGACCTTTTCGATCTCTGTTTCAACTCAATAAGGTTATCACCGTGGAAGAGCATCGTTGCTACCCAGAAAATCGTCGCAAACACTTTCTTAGTCCAAGTTTCCTGAATCATCTTCTGAACTATTGTGTCTGGAAATTACCATCTACAACAAACTGCTATCGCCATTTTCCAAGGAACTCGCCATGTCTAACGTTCTTTTGCTTTTCCACCCAACTGCGGTGACGGATGAGACATTTGTTGAATCAAAAAAGGCGGAGGTTGCTGAGAGCTTTCCAGAAGGCAACCTCTCGCAACATATCATCGACAGAGTCGCCAACAACACTGTGGAGTTAGCCGCTGCCAGCTACGACCGCGTGGTGTATATTAACCC
The DNA here is from genome assembly GCA_030569115.1 of Sungouiella ezoensis. Taxonomy (NCBI): domain Eukaryota; kingdom Fungi; phylum Ascomycota; class Pichiomycetes; order Serinales; family Metschnikowiaceae; genus Sungouiella; species Sungouiella ezoensis. The sequence continues at coordinate 614,529 of JAJMJY010000003.1, forward strand.
CAACGAGAACCACTTGGCTATTCCCCCTGTGGTGATGACGAAGTTGTTTAATGCGTTGAAGAGCACTGGCTCGTTACTGGGAAACTTGCCTACTGATCAGGACTTGGATGCGCTAATGAGCGGGTTTATTGTGGATTCTCCAAGTCAGTGGTCGAAGCCTGCACCAGCTCCTGCTACTACGGTATTGCTCAAGAAGAAAACTGGAACTACAAGCACAAAGTCACTCCCATCGTTCAAGAAGACCACGGTTTCGTCTCCTGTGGCCATGACCGACACTTCGGCCAACAACACCGACGTGGATGAGGAGGTTTCCATGAAGAGAAAGCTTGAGGACACCAAGTTGGCATACTTCAGTGATAATGAGAGCGACGAAGACGACGAAGGTCTCCTTAGCGAAAACGATTTGATTGCCGACTCGCAGAACTTGGGACTTGACGTGGTGGTGCCCAAGAAATGCGAATTGCCAACCGGCAAGAAAAGAAGAAAGGCTTGTAAAGATTGCACATGTGGTCTCAAGGAATTAGAGGAACAGGAGAATCTGAACACGAGAAGTTTGCAGGATACCATCTTGGGTAAGATGGCCCAGCTGGCTACATTGGAGGCCATCGAGATCGAGGAGAGATTAAAGAAGTCGCAGGTAAAGTTCACTGAGGAGGACTTGACGGAGATTGACTTTACTGTCGAAGGAAAGACCGGAGGGTGTGGATCATGTGCGTTGGGTGATGCATTCAGATGTGATGGATGTCCGTATCTAGGGCTTCCACCCTTCAAGCCTGGAGAGGCTGTCACCCTCGACAGTTTTGGCGAGGACATCTAAGCATTCAAGGGCATTATTTATTGGTCAGGTAGGTTAATTGCAAGACAAACATGGAAGAGAAGTGTAGCAACGTTGCAGTCTAGTAGATGAGTAAATCGTCCCATGCAATGTGGTTTTATGCAAAATAGCATGGTTCTATTTCAGCCAGGTTGAAATTTAGTCCAACATCACCCCACTTATCCTTGACGATTGGTTTCTTGGTGGCACCCGCCGTGCATGGACCTTAACCAGAACATTGAAAAAGCACATACACCTATCGTTAACTCTCGGAATAGAGATGAATGGAGTATGTGGCCCCATTTCCGTTGACTTAGCCACAGGTTTTCTTTCAAAATGTCCGATTGAATTATTCAAATGCCACCAGAATTAATCAAATGTCAACTAGCAGCATTCGAAATGTCCATTAGCAGCAATCAAAATGACCACTAACTCGTTTAGAAGTACTCACATCCAGTAAGGACATTGATAATCCAGAGCAAAGTTACGACACCAGTGGAAAAATTTTCACTCTCGTTTTGGGATTCCAAGGATGGTCAACAGAATCTGAGCTGAGGAGTCAGCCCGAATCTGAGTTGAGGAGTCAGCCTACTTACTTGTAAGAAAACCTCTAGAGTCAAAGCTCCATCCATTGGTAATTCGTTTCGTTAACTCCGTTTAATATTTTTACAATTTGAGGGGGTCGGGGAGGAAAACACCCTTTCAAATGGTGAAGATTGTGAGATTGGGACCAATGGACAGGGTTGTGAATGATGTTGCCAAACTACAACGTTCAATAGACAATTGAAGGGCCAATCGGAGCCAATGAGCAAGTTAAACGGCCCCCAGATTATTCCAGATTTCTTCTAGTATGATAACCGGAGTTGAGCCGAGAAATATTCTCTAGTAAGACGAAGAAATCAGGGTGGCTAGGCCGCCAAGGAATAAGTTGTACTTGCGAAACGAAGATTCCCGGTCCGCAATGGAGATGTAGTTGGGGTATGCTCTTGCAGACAATTCATAATGGAACCGAGTGGAGTAAGAGTATCTACTGGCGTTGCATGCAATGATAAAGCGGTTCCTGCAACATGAAATTCTTGGCGGATTTGGCTTGCTTATGCATGATACGGTATCGCCCTGGGTCGCATGCTCTTTCCCAAAATATGCCGGGGGATATTGCCTCGCAGTATTTTCTTGCCCCCTCACTGATCTGGCAGCAAATGGAAGGATCGAGAACGGGCAAGAAGGATCTAAAATCTTAAAAGAATTTCAAAACGACGACGATTTGATCTACTTCTCAGCTCATACCCCCAGCTATTATTGTATTTAGTGGGAATTCCACTGCCAGCATACCATGAAGGAGTATAGTAATGAGACATAATTAGTATTGGAATCTTGGAAACCAGGAATGCGTTAGGTTGCAATGTTCGGCGCTAGTCCGGCACACACGTGTGCCGACCGAAAAGATGCAAAAGAAGCCGCCATGCCCCTATCTAGAAGGAATGATCGACACAATGAAGCACCCGCTTCATATTTACTGCACGACATATTGGGACACTATCAAGGGGTTTTTGGATCGAATTAACGGATTCAAGGTAAGTTTCATCGTTAGCTAAGAGATTTTTGCAAAGCAGAATGTCGCACACCGATAGGGAATGCATGGGCACAGCACGCAGAAACTTTGAACGCATTGCATATCGGGGAACCAACAGCATGTCCGCGGTAAGCGAGTATACAAACGACCACCGCTCCTTGCATTAATTCATGGGCGGTCTCACAAGTGGAGGTCGTCGCATGCTCATAAACATTATAACTCTACTATACTAAAACGTGGAGATGAGATTACACATACTAACTTATGTGATGTCTTTCCAAGTGAAAGAGACTGAAGGACAAACCAATATTATTTCGATCCCGCCTCATTGAAAAACTCAATGGCATTCGTGGTAGAAAATAGCAAACTGTCGACATCCAGATGTTTCATTAGTTTACTCGTTATTGCATTGTTTTATTCGTACATCAATCTTCCTCTGGAGTTTTCTTCGTGTCCTCGGTGCCGTTCTAGTGCTGATACTGGCTGGGAGTGTAGAAAACGTCGTCGCCATAGTAGGAATTCGTCGAAGTGGGATTGGGAAGCGAATTGACACGCTGCTGTTGTATGTGGGCCAGATCGTAGCTTCCGTACTGAGTGATCGATGACTGCATCCCAGCGTACTGCTGCGGTTGTTGTTGCTGCTGCGGTAGCTGCTGTTGTTGTGGCTGCTGCGGTGGCTGCTGTTGCAGCAGAAGCAGGCTCTGGGTACCTTGTTGACCCTGGGAAAAATTCTGTCCGTGGAATTGCAGCATCTGGTCCCTGAAACCGAACTGACTTCCTACCTGCTGGTACGGAAAGATGTACTGTCCCATCTGCGACAGGTATCCATTGGCCGGCAGAATTGTTTGCTGTGGTGGTTCTTGCTGGTCCTGTTGCTGAGCCTGATGGATCGGCTGTACCAATGGCAGCTTCTGCAGAATTGGCTCCCCCATGTAGTGAGCCGGTGGCAGAGCTGCTGACGCTTGACGAGAGCCCTTCAGGTGGCAAACTGGACAGGTTTTGTTCTTGCCGTTGCGGCGAGGCATATAGCGGTAGTTGGGGTACTTTTTAGCGTGATTTGTCTTCTCTTCTTCCGCCAAATTGTTCCAATGGTCTCTATCTGCGGGTGAAAGTGCCCTCCAGCGACGGCCCAACTCACGCGAAACCTCGGGATTTGTTTTCGTTTCGGTGGCCTCGTCGAGAACCGACTGGTGATACTTCTGGCGAAACAAAATGAACGCATTACGGGGCCGGGGGATCCGGTTCGGGTTCTGCTTGCACATGCACTTATCCAGCGCCCTGCCGTGCCTTGCATTGCCTGCCAGCTGGCTCGTTACAGTAACCGGCGTTGGAACCAATGCCAGGGAAACGTAGCTAGAATTAAGCGTCGACGTGGGCGTCGAGTTCTGACTCAGATGGTACAGATTGGGAGTATTCTCCAAGGCGTCAGACAGCGAATCGGAGTACGAGAAAGATTGTGACCCCAAAGCATCGTAACTCAAGTCTCCATTACGCAATTGGGACTGAGGGTGGTTTTGGCGGGTGTGAAGCGGGAGCGACACGTGGTGATAGTCCAGAGTGGGGACACCCTGGGGAAAATTCTGAAGATACAGCGTAGGTGGCGCCGAGCTCTGCACCTGCTGGTGGAAGTGGTGAGGCTGCAGTTGATCGTAGCCATACTGTTGGTTCAAAGGCATCATGCGGGCCACCAGCGGAACCACATGCGATGCCGACGCCGGCGATGCGGTGGAATTCTTGGAGTGATCTTCTCCAACAAAATTATCTTGCTGATAGTATACTGCAGTAGACATGGTGACTGCAATTGGGAATGTGAAGACGAAAGTGCTGAGATAGCGGATGTGGAAGAGCCGGTAAGACAGTTAACTTGGCTGCGCCAGGGAGAGTAATGGCGGGAAAGATTTAGTGGGAAGGTGTTGGCTCGGATAAGGGACAACGGAGAGCAAATCAGCAATAGTAGCACTTTCGGAAATGAATGCCAACAGGCTGTATTTAAGCAGCCTGTTGCGTTGGTGCCCATTCCAGGTTGCATGAAGACCGACAATGAAAATAACGTGCTTGAAAAATATCACTCCATCATGCAGCGCATGCGTTTGCATGCACAGAGAATTCCGTGTTGAGCATGAAGTCGCCCCTCCATTGCTGCCAGGGTACCCTTGCAATACTTCCATGCGTCAGGGCCTCATACGAGTAGGGAGCAACACCAGTATCCGAGGCTGACTCTAGCCAATATTAACCCCACCTCTTCGTTTCTGGCGCCCAACGTCTTAAAATGCGGTGGCCAACGATAAGAATCCGGCAGAAGCGTACCTGCAGAGACGTCACCTTCATGTAGTATGCCGCTCATGTTGCTGGACCAAATTAAGAATACTGTGGCCCACGCGGGGATCGCTGGAAGTCGCATCGAGCAAAAGCAACCGGTTATCCCAACAATGTTCTATGCGCTACAGAAGCCATATGCCCAACAAGCACATGATCGAAATTTCTACGTCATGGCCATACTATGCTACATTATAATTAATGGTTCCTTTTAGCGCTCAAAGCACGGCGATGGCAGCAAGCAATGTATCCGAGAATATCGTGCAGTTCCCCAGCCTTGGTCCTGGATAGACCGTTGATACTCCAGCCCTCGATAAAGCGGCCCGCAGGCCACTTGGCAAGTCAAGAGGGATTGCTACCACTGACGATTCCTGCATGGAACTGAGCCACTCGGATAAGAATGACGCGTGCGTGCAGAATGCATCTGCAATATTGATGCCGGTCCCAGTCCGCATAGTGCGAACCATGCGTCTACCAGATCGTTTGGGGCAATTGTTCTCTCCACCATTGGAAGGATTGCAATCGAAGTTTGCATAGCCCGCCAGCACCAGCCACTTGCGTTCTGACCTAGGTGGCGAGCTCTGTGATTACTAGCCACCCGTGTAATCTTGCATTCTTTTCATGTTTCCTAAAACGGGAATCTTGGTATTATACCTATGCGTGGACAACCCTTATCTCAGTATTGATAAAATAGACACTTTTCTTTGGCGAGCGATAGGGCTCTCCCAAACAACCTCTTCGAAAATCCATATTGGGAAATGCCGATGCTAGCGGCCTGAATATGCATGGCGTAATCCCGAAACCCATCAAAATTCGAAATTCAACGAATTATAGCAACCATAGAACGGACCATGCTTCGGACCTGTAGAGCACACATGACCTCCTCACGAGGATCCTCTTCCGCAGCCTCATTCGTCTCGACCTTTTACGTAGTCGTCTTCGAATACGGTTTCGGAATCAACGATCCGAATGGTCTTGGTGAAGAGCTTGCAAATGAAAACCTTGGTTATGTGACGAATTTCCAATTCGGAATACCCCATTTGAAACAAGGTAGAATTGCCGTAACCGAAATGAACATAGATGAGGCGCGGTGCGGGCTCTCCGTATTGCCGCTTGGATTTGCGGCTTGTGCAGAGAGACATGAGGGTCCACAACCCCGTTTACACTTCAGTAGGCATATTGCACAGAGACGCCCCAGGTATGCGTCACCGTAATCGAAGAGAAATTGACTGGTCAAGCTCCAATAGGGGAACTTCGAATTCCTTAGTTAAGCTTTCGCTGGCAATGTTTTGCTCCTTCCAATAAATACCTGGTGATATAAAATCACCTGCCTCGTTTACTGGAAATGAAAAACGTTGAGAAGCTGCCATTCTATTAACACGCATCTACGTGCCGTGTGCGTGCCTCTAACCCGCGCAGCACCTGAAGGGATGGCCATGACCTTTCCCGGTCGAACTCAATTACGTCGCCACACTCCTTAACCAAACTTTCCAACTGTTGCTAACCTGTGTGCAATAGTTGATCACGTACCTCTTGAATCTTCTTTTGCGGGCAAAATAAGGTGGTTACGTCACCGAGATTAGAACCGTTTTCCGCAGGCATCGCAGGCATACTTGCAGGAAATCCGAGCCTACAGACTTCATGGGCGCAAACCCTCATTCTAGAAGCCTGGTTGCGCCCTGTGAAAACGCCGTTTGAAACATCAGAACAGGATAGTGCTTGCAATATTCGCGAAGCACCCAGTGGTCGCAGAGAGTCGATGCGCCCCTCGGTCCTACATCCATGGTAAATGGAGAACACGCCTAAACTCTGAGTGGAGCCGCATGGGGCCGCCTTGGTGTTCTCGGATTTATACAAGCTTCGTTACCTTGGCTGTAACTTTACTTCGTCTTTGCGCTACTGAAATGAATGCGCAAAAGTCTGCAGCGAAGGTGTCAAGAAATCAAAGTCCCCTCAAAATGACTATTCCTAGGCTACTGTGCGTCTATAAGCGTCCTTCCTGTCGCCACAAAGGTTAAATGCTTGCCTGCGCTTATGCCCGAATGTTGCATCAATTGGAGGTGACCGCGGGTAAATGTTGCTGTGCGATGCGGGCGCCACCTTCACGCTTCGACCCCTATACACCACCAACGGAGATTCACTCCTTCTTCTGTTCCAAACAGGTTGTCTTTGAACTCAAACTCGTCGACAGTAACAGGTTTACTTCTCGTAGTTTCCACTATTACCTCGTCGCCAATATTCTTTTCGTTGGTAAACGATTCCATTGCGTTTCAGGCTATTTTCCTCTCCCTAGTGAAGTTGTCTCAGTACTGCACCTAGCCGCGGGGTGTCGACACCACCACCACTGCCATCGAATCTTCAATTAATAGCCATGGAATTCTCCATTCTCAACGGAATCGATGAATTCCCGTACCCGCTAACCATCACCAGAAGCGCGTTTGCTGATAATCCCGATTTCGATCCTGACACCTTTCTCTACACAAACCACCGGTTTACTGCACTCGACTCGCTAATCACCGACTTGTCGAGTCTTTCAAGAACGCTAAACCAGGACCTCTTGGATCTGGTCAACGATGAATACTCCAAATTTATCCAGTTGGGAATGTCCATTGACGGATGTCTTGAGCAAATCAATAATATTTCCCTCGATGTAGGGAGATTCAATGGACTTCTCGACCAATCATTGGACGACTTCACCACCTCGTCCACTATTGCTGACAAGGCACTTATTCACAAGAAGAGACTCAATGTGCTCAAAAATAAAATCAAGCTTATCGTGCTACTTCACGAGCAATGCACCAGTTTCGAGACTTTGCTAGGACTAGAGGTTGGTAATGTGAAGCCAGATCATTTGATGGCCAAGTTGACCACATTGGCGACATTGTATCTTTCAGTGACGAAAATTTTTGCTGTGTTGATGGAGTCGTCGGCCGATGAAGACCAGAGCGTGTTTTTCGAGAAACAGGTCAAGACCGAGGTAGTCTCATTGAAGTTTGAGTTTAAGCTGTACTTGGATGAGGTTTTGGCGATTGCGAGGGCCGAACCAGTCACCTACGGTCCGTTGACATTGCGACTTCTTCATGTTTATCAAGTGACGGGGCACTCGTCGGATGCGCTAGCTGTGTTGCACAAGAGGACCTGAGATTCAAGAGAAGAATTCTGTGAACACGATTTCTACGGGATCTACGGCGGCGATTACCTCAATATAATGCAGCGAGAGTGTAAGAGAAGAGAAACTGAGGTCATATCGGATGTTCTAGATGGTTGCACACTTTTTCGGACGTTTTCGGACGTCGAAACATTTTTAGAGGTTAACCACAATGTTTGGAAGGAACTCGATCCTTTTTCTAGTACGGAAAAATGGTTCTGCCGAAATCACATATGTGCGTATTGATGATTCGATTTCCAAGTCTGTCAGTATCGATGCTTTGATACCAATGTATAGATATCGATGTTTTGATATCCATATATCAGGATTGAAGATTTGAAATCATCAGCTTCGATGTCTCGATATCCCAATATCGATACAATATCCATATCTGTCAGTTGCCTTGTCTGACCACTGTGCCAGCATTTCTTTACTCTAATGGGCACTTGAGAAAGGAGGATCATGGTTGCGAAAGCGTGAACAATGCCCCGAAGTCTCTGGAAATTGTGCCAAGATTATCATTTGAATTGAAATATCTGGCATGTTTTTCAGGAAGGGTATTTTTTGGTCTCCGACAATCGGTCAAATTATAACCTCACTTGGGATTGTGCACATCTTGGACTCCGTTCAAAAACTAGCAATTGACTCCATGAAACATATTGATAGAGGAGGAAAGGAACATGCGTACTCGGTGATTTTCTTCTTCAACAAAAAGAATATATGGGAGTTCTGATTTTTTCAGCTCCTCTTACTTTCATGGGGAGCCTATCGCAGCCAATCTACATGACACCACATCCATCTACACAACCAATCATAAATCATTTTCCCCACCGCATTCTTCCCCTGCTACCCCAATTTCAATTTCCCATCATCCTGCCAACCCCCTGCCGACCCCCAGCATCCGCCGTTATGCTCCGTATCCACGTCTACCCTCCTGCGTAATCTCAGGCACCAACCACACCGCGACAAAAGATAGTTACTGAGAACCGGTCGGGCCCCGCACGACCTCCGCATCCAAAAACTCATATTGAAACCAACTCAATCGCTACACCATGGTTTTCGGAAAATACTTTACTGCCAGACACGAGTGGGAAAACGTGGACAACAATAAATTGCCCAGCGATATCACCGAGGTCGAGGAAGTGGGCGCCACCTCCGCACCTCTCTTGTCGGCAGCATATTTCATTGGTGCCAGATGCAAGCCATATAATGACGATTTCATGATGTGCAAAGATGAGAAAAACGGAGGAACAGTGGAGTGTTTGAAGGAGGGCAGACGCGTAACCCGTTGTGCGGTGTCTGTGTTGAAGGACTTGAACAAGTATTGCTTTGACGAATTCAAGTTGCATTACGAGTGTTTGGAGCAGGAGAACCACAGATTGGGGTCGTGCAGAGCCAGCGAAAAGATATTCAACAAGTGTGTGTTTGACAACTTGAAGTTGGAGAAAAAGATTCCAGGGGTAGAAGACCAGATCTTCCTCAAGGAGAATCCTATTTACACGGGGACTGGGAAGGATAAGAGTGTGGCCAAGGCATTTTTGGATGCCAAGAGCGCCCCTGCCGAGCTGTCATAGCGACTATTTTTGCATCAATAGATACGATACTGGGTTGGTGTAGTTGGATGGGAGAGATGAGGTTATGCAGAGGCAAATGGATGTCGATGTTCTATGTCTACAACCTCAATTATCTCTGAATATCTAGATTCTCGAAGATCTCAAGAATCTCAAAAGACTCAAAAATCTGGAGAATATAAAGAGTTTCAAAAAGTCTAGAATCTCTAGAATCTCTAGAATCTCTAGAATCTCTAGAATCCCGATCATATCTAGAACCTCTAAAACTTCAATCATCTTTATACAAAGTCTCCAAATTTCAAGAATCTCAATCATATCCATCATCTCTATATCCTCATCCAAACCATCTCTAGAATCTCTATTATCTCAAGGACTACTATCCCATTCATACCCCGATCTACTGAGCCTGGTCGTGCGCACACCATACCATCAAGAAAAACTATCAATACCAAACCTACGCCATCTCTTCACATCTAATGTTTGGCGCATCCTCAGGAGGCACGGGTCTCTTCGGCAATTCCAACTCCACGGGACTCTTTGGAGCCAATTATTCCTCTCAGCCCGGTCTAGGCTCCTCCACAGCCCCCAAGGCGACCGGGTTTGGAACTTCTTCAACTTCTGGATTCGGAAATACTACATCACAACAAGTCGGCCTTTTCGGCGCCTCCAACACATCCGCAGCCACAAATACGCTTGGATCGACCAATCAGAGCACCGGTGGCCTTTTCGGCAAACCCGCGGCTGCCCCGGCCCCATCTGGAGGACTCTTTGGATCTACAACTACTACTAACACCAATCTGGGGGGTCTTATCGGTGCCAGCAACACTGCAAATGCGCCAACCAGTCAAAACACTCAGACTGGTGGCTTGTTTGGAAAACCTGCCACACCTGCCGCTTCTGGCGGGCTTTTTGGCAGTTCTAACGCTTCTTCAAATACTCAACTGACGGGTTTATTTGGCAATAAGCCGGCTACTGGCGGTCTTTTTGGCTCTACGACTGCTAATCCCTCGAATCTCACTTTAGGAACCACTTCTGCCGCCAATAACCGCCCCGGTGGCTTGTTTAGTAACTCCAGTAATAATACTGGTATTGGAGGAGGAATCGGACAAAATGTCAGCTCTCCCACTGGCTTTGGCGCCCCCGCCACTGCCCCCGCAGCACAACCAACCTCAGGATCTGGGCTTTTCAGCAATAACACTAATAGCGCCCAACCTTCGTTCGCGTGGTCTTCACAACAAACAGCAAACCTTCCGGCCAGCCAGCTGAACTTACAGTTGGCCCAGGCACCTGCAAAGGCTCAGCAGAATACTTCAACATACACTCCGGCCATAAACGACCAGCTCGTCAAGTTGAAGGAACAGTGGGATCCTTCGTCGCCCAAATGCGTGTTGAAGACTCACTTGTACAATAAATTCACCGAACAGGAGATGGCGGTGCTCATGCAGCAGCCCAGACCGTCCAATGAGACGCCAGAGGACTGGGACCATGCCATGTCAAACCGTCCAGGCCCATTATATTACCCTGTGAAGGTCACTTCCTTCTCAGAAGTTGCTCAACGTATTGAGGTACAATTGGATCATGTGGCCAAGGGCCGTATTTTGCTCAACAATATCAACGACGAGCTGACACAATTGCTGGCCAAGCACGACTTGGACAATACCACGCGGATCATGAAAGCCAAGGTCAGACACACCAAGCTTGCGCGTCGTCTTCTCAGATTAGCTACCATCTTGGCTATTCTCAAGTTGAAAGGATATCCGTTGTTGCCCGAGGAGGAAGAGATCTCCAGGCAGTTCCAGGCACTCAATGCCAAGATCACCGATCCCAACGCTCCAGTGGGTAAGCTCAGTGACCTCTATGCTCGGTTGGCTATTCTTAAGGGAAGAAGCGAGGAATTGTCCCATCAGTTGGAATCTTCGATCCAAAACATGAACGGGGGTTTGAAGAGTGTGATCAATGACTCGCGCGAGGTTACCGGCCAGGGCAACACCCAGTTGGACCAAATTGTCAGTCTGTTGACCAAACTTCTCTACAAGCAGCAGGTTGGTCTCTCTTATCTTAATGAGATTTTACAAAAGGACTTGGCTGCGGTCGACGAGGCCACTACAAAGCACTGAAACAGCTAAAAAGACAAAAACTCTACGAGTATCCCATAGAGCAATTCATTTGTCTCTAAACCCAGAGAACTCCTGTTTCCCACGCACTTGCCGCATGACAAGCTCTCTTCCCAAATCGGTGATGTTCACGTCACCAAATTCATTAGCATCCAACTCTACGGTTGTGGCGTACTTCTCACCTGTGATTCGCAGCACCGCCCGCATTCCATACTCCACGAACTCCGGCTCCATCTTGTGGAACTTCTGGAAATTGTGCCTTATGCCCGCCAAGATGTCGCTCCGCCGAAGCGCAGTTTCCAACGTGGCGAATGGGCTGTTATTCGTCGAAGAAGTAATGCGGTACTGGTCAGCATACTTTCTAGCTCCACTGGTCAATGTATGCTTGAACGGCACCTGAACCCTTCCCAGGAAATAGAGGTCGTCGTTCTCAATATACGAGAAGCGACAAATGCCACAGACGGTTTCCAAATATTCGCCTAGTTCGTGTTGGCGTTGCCGTAGTGTAACTGCTGTAGTTCTAATGTTTGGATCCACCCCTCCCAACGGATCAAGCTGGCTCAACTGGTCGGACGAATTGAACAACACTGTCACGTGGCGTCCATACAAGTTTGTATCTGTGTGTTTGGCGTCTTGTACGTTGAAATACTCCAACGTGCCCAATTTTCGAAAGCTATCGTATAGAAACTTCACTTCCTTACTATTGGTGGGAACGGGGGTTAGACGGAAACGTGCACCCACACAGAACTTGAAGTAGAGTGCTCTCCGTGCCTCTAACGACATCTCTGTCCATTAAATTAATTCTGGATCTACTGAAAGAGAGTATCTAGAATCAATAGAGTACACAATCTATCGGAGATGATCTGCCTGCACATACCCGTCCGAATCTCTATGGTAATGTTCTACTAAAGAAGAAAAAGGCCATTGGAACTAGAAATATTATACACAGCCTCTTCTCACTATGGCCACTCTTAGGTTGCTCACGGCGATGGTCTCGGCCGGGCTCAACCGCAATGTTTCCGAGGCACTTCTGGAATCTTTGGTGAGAATCTACAAGCAAAACGGCACAAAAGAGCAGTTTACTGAAGCCACAGCAGCGTTGGGGCTTTCGGAATTGCTCTCAGCAAGCATTTATTCCTTTATTAATGATAATATCGGCAAGCTAGATGTGGAAATTGGTGGGGACGTCAAGAGCGAGAAACAATTTGATATGAAGAAGACAAAGGCTAAGAGACCGAAGTTGGCGCTAGATTTTGACGATGAGTTGGATGAATTGAACGATTTAGGTGGAAAGTCACTGGTTGAATCTACCAAGAAGAGCGGGAAAAAGTCGACGTTCAAGAAAATCAAGAAAGAGGATGCTCAGAGAATGAAGCAAGTGTTGGTGAAGACCACAGCAACGGAAAATCTGAAACAAATTCTACCGAAGGAGTGTGACCTCCCTAAAAATGAGCTTCTACCAACAGAATCTCAAGATGAGCAGCTACCTACGCCAATAAGCGACGCCAATTTCGACCTAGATTCTGTGGACGATATCGACAACGAGCGAGATTGGTACACGCAAGAAGAAGGCGGATATGCAGCTGTGGAACAATACGAGGACTTGGATATAGAGTATCGGCCACGGCACAAACCGAATATGACCCGATCGAACCGTACCGGAGGAGGTTACGATGCAAATGGAAACTATGTGGATTACGACCACGAGGACGGGGCCATGCGCAACACCATTCCTCTTCTTTCCCATGTTCTTGTTCCTCCTTTCTTACATGATTCGCAGGATTTCCTCTTTCTCGAGGGCCAGAACCGCACGGCAAGAAATATGGGGCCCACCATCAGTCCTATAAAAGACCCTCAGTCGGAATTGGCAATATCTGCCCGAACAGGAAGTCTGGTCGTCAGAGAGAGGAAGGAAAAGAAGGAGAGGGCTCAGCAGGCTAAGGATAGATCCAACTTGCTGGGATCCAACATCGCTGGAGCTCTAGGTATAGACGAGGATGATGGTGTACCAGAAAAGGCAGAGGAAGCAAAACAGGTCGAGTCTGTCAGCTTTGAACAAATTCAACAGCAAAGAAAGCTTCTTCCAGCCTACGCCGTGAGAGATGAGCTCATGCAAGTCATTGCAGAAAACCAGATTGTGGTTGTCATTGGAGAAACCGGTTCGGGTAAAACCACCCAGCTCACTCAATTTTTATGTGACGAGGGATACGGCAAGAACCTCGATAAAGACGACAAGAAACTTCTTGTAGGGTGCACGCAGCCCCGTCGTGTGGCTGCTATGTCGGTAGCCAAAAGAGTTTCTGAAGAAATGGGATGCCGATTGGGAGAGGAGGTTGGATATTCCATTCGTTTTGAGGATAAGACAGATTCCCAAAAGACCAAGATCAAGTACTTGACCGAAGGTATTCTTCTCCGAGAGATGTTGGGAGATCCCAACTTGGAGAACTACTCGTGCATCATCATGGACGAAGCCCACGAGCGAACATTGAACACAGACATTCTCTTGGGGCTTTTCCGGAAGCTTCTACGCCGCAGAAGAGACTTGAAACTAATCGTTACAAGTGCCACCATGAATGCCGACCGATTCACCCGTTTCTTTGGTAATGCTCCTCGGTATTTTATCCCGGGGCGAACTTTCCCGGTCGATGTGTTCTATTCCAAGACAGCATCTACCGATTACGTAGAAACAGCGGTGAAACAAGTTGTGACTATTCATTTGGCCAACAAAAAGAGCGACGGAGACATTTTGGTGTTCATGACTGGTCAGGAAGACATTGAGGCCGTATGTGAATTGATCGAGGAAAAGTTGGCTCTCTTGGATAATCCGCCTCCGCTAGACATTTTCCCCATCTATTCGACGCTTCCCCAGGACCTCCAGAAACGTATTTTCAACAAGCAGAACGCCGAAAGGAGAAAAGTTGTTGTGGCTACCAACATCGCCGAGACGTCGCTTACAGTGGATGGAGTCAAGTACGTGGTAGACTGTGGACTCTTGAAAATGAAGCTTTTCAACGCTAAACTTGGCATGGATGCGTTGCAAGCGGTTCCTATTGCTTTGGCAAACGCTCAACAGAGAAGTGGAAGAGCAGGAAGAACAGGACCAGGAATCGCTTATAGACTCTACACCGATAAGGCTGCCAGTGCGGATGAGATGTATGTTCAGCCGATTCCTGAAATCCAGCGAGCTAACTTGAGTTCCGTTATGCTCATGCTCAAATCACTCAAGGTGAACAATGTGATGGAGTTTCCGTTTTTGGATCCTCCGCCTCGGGATTTGCTCAGCTGCTCCCTCTACGACTTATGGGCGATGGGGGCCCTCGACAATCAGGGCAACTTGACAGAGCTCGGATCCAAATTGACGTTATTTCCTATGGAACCTACATTGGCCAAATTGATTTTGATCTCGTGCCAGAAAGAATTCCTGTGCTCGTCGGAGATTGTCACCATAGTGTCTATGCTTTCGGTGCCTAATGTGTTCTATAGGCCCAAGGAACGGGCACAAGAGGCAGACTCTGTACGAGAAAAGTTCCTTGTGGCAGATCTGGACCACTTGACTCTTCTCAACGTCTACACGCAATGGGAACAACGAGGAAGAATGAACAACATGACTCCCCAAAAGTTGGCAACCTGGAGCACGAAAAACTTTTTGCACCACCGATCGCTTCTCCGTGCCAGGGATATCCGAAAGCAAATTTTGCTCATTTTGGCAAAGAACGGATATCCGTTGACTTCTGCCAAAAGTGACCCCGATATCCGAAGGTGCCTTTGTGCAGCATACTTCCACCAGCTGGCCAAATTGGTGAAAATGAATGGTGGTGGTCGGGGCCAGGCCGAATATGCCAATCTCCGCCAATCATATGTGAAAATGTACTTGCACCCCACATCAGCTTTGGCAGGAGGAACAGATATCAGTCCGCCATATGTGGTATACGACGAGTTGGTGTTGACCACCAAAGAGTACATGAAGTGTGCCACAGCCGTTGAAGCTGAGTGGCTTCTCCAGTATGGATACTTATTCTTCGGGGTGAGTCTGGCTGTCAAGAAGCAATTGCAGGGTCTGGTGGATTTTGAGATTCTTGACAAGCTGGAGTTAGAGAAGGCACTCAAGAAGGAGCCCGAGTTGAAAGAGGAGAAAAGGGTGGAGAGGCGGAAGATGATGAAGATCAAGAGGTTTTGATGGCTCTGTTAGCAGTAAGATTCAAGTAGCTGGACAAACAGGTTCAAATGAGTTTTTATAGGTTCTTATAGGTTCTAGGTTCTAATAGGTTCCAGGTTCTAATATGTTCCAGGTTCTAAGAGGTTTTAACAGCTGTACGAACACCCACGGTATTTTCTTTTCATTAATATTCGTAGTTCTAAGTTCATCACAACTGGACATTATCAATAAGACGTGCTTCTCCTCCACCAGCACGAGGCACTCTCACTGCAGTGGAGATCGTAGCACCCACATCTACTTTGACCTCATCTAGATCCGCCAAAGTTTCTGGATGTGAAATGGCCACGTACTCCACGGTATAGGATTCGGGCATTGTGTCATAAACGTTCTGGACTTCCCGCAAAATAGCACTGGATTCTACCGACTGGCGACCACCGCTAGCACTTTCCTTACCGAAATAGTCCTTTCCAGCACAAAGACCCCGGTAGATGATGGCACACTCATCCTTTGTTTCTTGAGACAAATACTCGTTTCTCGACAGCATGGCAAGCCCGTTTGGCTCTCGAAGAGTAGGCAACACATTCACCTCTGTATCTAAAAGAAGGTCCTTGACCATATTTTTCACCACCACACACTGCTGAGCATCTTTCTGGCCAAAGTAGACATTCTCTGGGGAGACGATGTTGAGCAACTTAGCAACCACAGTAGCCACGCCTCGGAAAAAAGTAGGTCTCTGAGCTCCCTCGAGCTGTTCAGAACACCCTTTGACATTCACAAACGCTCCTTGCTGCTTCTCCACGTCCAAAACGATACCAGAAGGGTACATCTCCAGCACCTTGGGAACAAACACCGCATCCACGCCCCTTTCGGGAAAAGTGGTGGCCAACAAGTCCAAGTCACGATCTAAAGCACGAGGATAGGCATCCAAGTCCTCATGGGGAGCAAACTGTGACGGATTGACAAATATCGATACAATGGTTCGATCATTATTTGCCAATGAATGTCTAACCAAATGGCAGTGGCCCAGGTGGAGAGCGCCCATGGTGGGGACGAAGCCGACCTTTTCGCGGTTAAAAAGGCACTGGCGACGCCATTGGCGGACCTGTAGCACTGTCCGTAGAACTGGAACCACTCTGGTCATAATAGTTTAGGTGAAATTTTCGCGTTGAGTAGAGATGAGATGAGGTGGAGGTAATGGATGTAGAGGGCAGAGGAGTAAAGGAGGGGGAGATAGAGAATGCAAAATAGAGAGAGAAGGTGTGATTGGTGAATTTAAATTAAGTAGACTATGAGGGATCTTTGGCTGGTTTTGCCTGGAGTGAGTCACCTTTTGTAGAGATCGCAGTGGCCCTAAATTATGAAGAAGTGAGAGAAGAATTGAGAGAAATTGGGAAAGTGGAAAGAGAGAGGGGAGGCTTGAAAATGGGGAAGCGAAGGCATATGCATGGGATGAAAAGCATTTATCTGTTCTAGTGCATTGACAACATTGAAGACAATTGAGGTCAACAATGATATTGTACAAGCCAATGGGATACTGGTATGCTTGGATCAAGACGAAGTAGACTGGGTATTCGGTTTTATTCGAAAGTCGTCAACTTTTAGAACGCCATTTTTCCACAAGACTTTTGTCATATAATCTTTGTGTTTCAATTAATCTGCTTCCTGGTGTGTTAGTCTTTGTCGGAACCAAATTTCTGCGACTTGTCCGCCACTGACTCCATGATTTCAATTTCCACAGATTGACCACGTTTGTTATTTTTCGTTGTAGCCAAACTATAACAGTGTATCAGGTTCAAATCGGTATCTAACATTGTGTTCGGCAGGAGCAGTCTCATTGTGTGAATCTATGCTATATATGTTAAAGTGGGGCAAGGTATCCAATCTTCTGGGTCCCTAGACAAGAGCATCCATTGGAGCATTTCACCAAATGTTGGGAACTGAACGCTTCCAGCATGGGTTGCTCTTAGATCCCTCTATCCTTTTCCAAACTCTTGAGTTCGATTTACAAGATGTTTGAATTCGTCACTTGAGATGGAGATCTAGCTTTGAGATCAGATCTCATCATCTATTCCTCTTGAAGTTGAGCTGGCCAAATCCGACAATGTGATCGATTCTTCGGCCATAACACTTCAAGCAAATGAAAAGAAAATTTTGAGCAAAATGATTACATCGGGGGCTTTGGTAGATAAGGGCATTACAGAGGTGGTCTGACAGCGTTCACACCCAATCATTATTGGCAAAAGTCAGAGAATTGAATCCTGATTACAGTGTCTGGAACCTTCAAGTATTTCCACAGAGATCCGCGATAGGTCGTTTGAGTTGCAAGTTGTTGACGTTGCCATGAAGGTCGAATGACTTCTTTGGAAAGAGAATACTCTTCCTAGAATGAGAATAAACTTCAATGTAAGAGATTAGGCTTCAATCGTAAAATTATGTGACAAGATTCCTCAGGCTCCTCTAGCCTACGTCTCAGATTAGAAAGCGCCGATCGACAATGGAGCGCAATATTTGAGATGAGGAAGAATCGACAGAATGGAGTGGGAGAAGTGGGAGAAGTGGGCAACGAGAGGTTGAGTGAAGACGGAAAAATATGAAAGAAAAGATATTCATCGACTACTAGGGGTTATTAGGATAATAGCTGCGGCCGTCTCCTTAGCAGGTATAAGTTGGCGATTGGCGGACGGAGTTGGCATTTGTCTAAAAAAAATAAAATTGCGCGACTGATTAAGTCGGATTTATTCGTCCGAGCGCAATCCAACGCGCAAGTCTTGATTGGTGAAGAATTATCTAGTCTTGTGTAGCGATTTTCATTAATGTCTCGGATAGATCGTTCGGTCTTCACTAGTAGTTACTTCGTCACACGGATAAGTTGGGTTGGAATAAAGGGCTAATGTGGCCCGTTCCTGTGAGGTGCGGGGCACTGTTCGCTGTGCATGAGAGAAGCAGATTCCAACAGATCAATTGTGATCCGCAGGGCAGTATTTGGGGATCTCAGCAATTGTTTCTCGTCATATTCGAAAATGGCATCATGTAACAATAATTCTGGTGAGCTAAACGGGACTGCTAACACCGAATTCTCGGGTTCCATTTTCTTCGGCCGCCTCAGTTGTAAATCCGTTATGCTCAGGTTGATGCCCTGCAGCATTCTCTGTCGTACGCAATTTCTCAATTCCGTCTCCCGTCTCACGTTCCATTTCTTATTTCCAATTCTTATTTCCTTTTCTCGGGTTCTTTCTCATTTCTCCGGCTCTTTCTCATTTCTCTGGCTCTTGTTCGAATTCTCGTGTTTCCTTCCATTTCTCTTTCATGCTCTCAATTCCCCTTCCTCTCCTTTCTCATTTCCATTGCCTTTTTCGTATCTCCTGCTGCCTCACAGTCTGTGCAATGCAACCTTCAGTTGTGTGCGATTGCCTATTTAGTCACTATACCAGCATGGTTGACATCCCCTTTTTGCCGTAGTTTGCCTCCTGTCTCCGTGATTGGATCATGTAGGTATTTTGTCACCATCACCAAGAACTTAAGTGATTCCTTATTAAACGTCATCGCTGCTTCCCCCTTTCCGTGTTCTCGTTTCCACTTTCCATTCCACGTTCTCATGTTCACCTAGCTAACATTGCTAACTCTCCACTTCCACTCTTTCCTCCTTCCACTCCTTTTCCACTTCCAGTGCCCTCGTAACCATCTCCGTCTTATCTACACGATATGCGTGGAAATTCTTCCTCGGTACATGTCCCCGCGTGGTACCGTCATAGTGGTATTTTGAGCCAAGACTGTGAAAGCGTCACTACATTTAACCACACAAATCCGGGGCACAATTGGAATCTCTCAATTGGCATTTTTTGCTCGATCCCGACTCATTGGATCATTATTCTACGCAATTGAGATCAATAATTGTCATAGACTCCACTGTCTTTGTAATAAACATTGTCACTGAATCTACATACTTGTGATCACCGACATTATCTAATTGGATCATAATGTCCTACACTAGTGAGCTCAAATCCATCGAGGCTTTCTACCCTAGGGGTCCCGGCTCCACTATTTTGGAATCTGACCGGTTGAAGATTGCCTATCGTCGCTACAAAACGTCCGATCCAATTCCAGACGGAATCACCACCGTCAATTTCATTTTTGCTCACGGAACGGGAATGAACAAGAGCGTGTGGAACTACCATATCGACCAGCTCTATGAATTAAGTAAAGACTCCACGCTGTGGAGAGTGGATTCGGTGATTTCGATGGACGCTGCTGGCCACGGTGACTCGGGAATCTTAAATCAAGGAAAACTCGGCTGGGCTGCCGACTGGAGAGACGGAGGAAAAGACTTAATCAAATTGGTCCAGAACGAGATCAACACTACTGGCGATTTCATCCCCAGTGTCTCCTCGAGAAATGTATTGGTGGGCCATTCCATGGGTGGATTCAATGCGGTGTTTGCTAGTTTCTTGGCTGGTTCGTTATTTGACTCAGTAATAGCCATTGAACCAGTGCTTCACTTCGACCCAATATACAAGGACTTTTTCGTCCGCAGAGTCAAGAAGTTGGGCAAAATTCTCGTGGACGAGTTTCCCTCACGGGAAGCTGCTTTGGCCTACTACCACAAGAGCTTCTACAAAGTGTTAGACAAGCGAGTCATGGAGCATTTCCTCAACGACGAGCTCTACGAGAAAGATGGCAAAGTTTACACGAAATGTACTGCCATGGCCCAGTTGGCCACCTACGTGAGTGCGTTGTACTCGGTTATATATGGCCAGGAGGCATTGAAGAACTTGGAGGTTCCATTTTTGCATGTGGTGGGTACTCAGGCTATGTGGAATCCTCCTGAATCAGTGGAGTACATTCGTACCTCAGTTCCCGAGAGGTTTATTGCAACGGCTGATCTTGATGGAGACCATTTGGTGCATGGGGACAAAGCCGACGAAACGGTCGACTTGATTATGAAGTTTGTTGATGGCAGAATTGCAGACATTACGGAGAAGAAGGGTGAGTTTCCCGAAATCAAATACCACAATGATCGCGAGTTGATCTTTAAGAAGAAGTGGGCCGAGATGATTGTCGGAGACGTGAACAATGCAGTGTTCTTTGGAACTGCCAAGCCCAATCTTTAGAGGTGTGGATTGGTCTTGTGGGTATGATATTGGAAACTTTTGATTCAGTTCATGGCATCGAGGCTGCGAACACAGGTATCGAATATGAAAATGGTGTCAACGAATATAAAATCATGGTATCGATGATACATTGTACCAACGATTATGAATATATGGTACTATCGAAGCTTTTATGAATGTTCTATGCTGAAATTAGAGATCGTCACAAATGAAAGCATGGTGTCAGTGACCTGAAACATAGAACCAACTAAATCATGAACGTAGTAGTCAGTGTTCTTCGCTTTTCCTTTTTTTTTGTACTTCAAAATTTATTCTCCTTTCGTTGATATCTCACAATATTTAGAGAGTCATAATCATATTCTACCAAAATCTACAAACTGAGATCAAATTCACCACTTCCGCCAAATCGCCTACCATGATCATTACAACATAGCAACGCTCTGAAGCATTCGAAGAATCAATATTCTTGAATATTAAACCAACCTTCTATATCACAATCATTTCTTGGTCCCTTCCGAGGATATCTTCCACACTCAAGTGCAGGCTCCCCCACAATTTCTATATATTCCAACCTATGTCCTAGTTCCTTCAGAATTATCAATTTCCATGGTGCCCGGCCACTATAAACTATACAAATATACGTTGGAGTCTACCCAAGCCTCATCTCCGCGGTATCCGGGGTCAGTAGCACCCGGAGTTCGTGGTGATGCCTTGAGAATCGCTTATCGCAAGTATATACCAACCAGACCGCCTCCGGCAGATGCCGTAGTGATGAATCTTGTTTTCATGCATGGAACCGGAATGAACAAAGGTATCTGGCACTCTCACATCGACAAATTGTATGAGAAATGCTGGCATTTCGGTATTCACGTGAATATAGTTTTGGCAATGGACACTATTAACCATGGAGATTCTGCCCAACTCAACGAGGGCAAACTCGGAAAGGCCATGGATTGGAGAGACGTATCTTATGATGGAATTGAGTTGGCTCGGGCAGAAAGTGATGTGCTCTTGGCTGGCCACAAGAATATCTTGGTGGGCCACTCAATGGGAGGATTTGCAAGTCTTTACACAACGTTTCTCCAGCCAGCACTTTTTGATGCGTTGGTATTGTTAAACCCAGTGTGCTACATTGACGAACTGGCGCAAGTGCCGTTTGATAACTGGGCTTCTAAAGGTTACATGGAGACAGAGTTTCGGATGGAAACACCCGAGAATTGGCAGGAGAATGTGTTCAAGTACATGAGAAGTAGGTCTTTTTTCCGCCAGTTTGATAATACGGTCCTTGAGAACATGATGGCAGGCGATATGCCCGACGGACCAGTGAAGGAAGGAAGTGAGTGGGTTGTAAGGTTGAAAACGACAAAGCAACAAGCTCTTTACACTTACTATGGAGGCATTGAACCCATGTTGACTCTTCATCCCATCTTTAAGGCGTGTTATGTTCCTTCGTATCGTATATTAGGCAGTTTGGATACTGCTACCATTGATGCCCAGGAAAAGTTGGCAAAAGCGCTTCCACACATGAAAACAATCAATTTGGAGGGAGAAAAACACAACATCCATGGCATTCATCCAGATCTTTTTGTGGAGACACTTTTTTCAATCATGAAGGACGTGAAGTTTGCACCGAAGGCAGTATTTCCATTCCATGGCCCAAATCTTCGACTGAACTTATAGGAGAGATTGGTACAAGATACTATTAGAAAGAGAAAGGAAAATAAGGTAAGAGTTAGAGGAAAAAATTATTATGAGTAGAAATGCAATATATACCGTATGGTGTTTAGTCCCATCTGCTATCTACACTATGGACTACACAGAACCAAAAAAAAAATGTTTCTTATCTCATCTCATCTCATCACGACTCATCATCATGGCTAGTAGAGAAACTGTTTTGGCCCACATCTCCAACTTCTTGAAGTCTGACGAGGACCTCAAGAAGGTCAACAAAGCTCTCGTTGGATATTTGGAGAAGAACAACATTGAGTTGCCAACAGTGACTGTTAACTTGGAGAGTTTGATTGCGGAGGAAAAGAAGGAGGATTCAAGTGATAGTGATTCAAGTGATGACGACTCCAGTGACAGCGATTCCAGTGATTCTGACTCAAGCGACTCCAGCGACAGCGACTCAGATTCTGACTCTGAATCTGACGAGGAGAAAGACGCTGACAAGAACGGATCGTCTGAAACTGAGCCCATCTCAGAAGACGAGAAGAAGTCAGAACCTGAGGCTGGCTCCAGCTCTGACTCCAGCTCCGACTCCAGTTCTGACTCCAGCTCCGACTCCAGCTCCGACTCCAGTTCTGACTCCAGCTCCGATTCCAGTTCTGACTCCAGTTCTGATTCCAGCTCCGATTCCAGTTCTGACTCTAGCTCTGACTCTAGCTCTGACTCTAGCTCTGACAGTGATTCCAGTTCAGACAGTGATTCCAGCTCAGACGAATCCAGCTCAGACGAATCCAGCTCCAGCTCTTCAGACTCGTCGGACTCAGAATCTGAGGCAGAGCCTGTAGAGAAAAAGAGAAGTGCCGAGGAAACTGAGCAGCCTGCCATCAAGAAAATCAAGACCAACCACATCGCAGCCACGCCAGAGCCCGAGTTGATTGCAGGCCAGAGAAAGCACTTTTCCAGAATCGACCGCTCTGTCATTTCCTTCGAAGACTCCAAGTTGATGGACAACACATACAAGGGAGTGGCCGGAACATGGGGAGAAATGGCCAACGACAAGTTGATGCAAGTGAGAGGCAAGGACTTCACGAAGAACAAGAACAAGATGAAGAGAGGTGCTTACAAGGGAGGGTCCATCACGATGGCGTCTGGATCGTATAAGTTCACCGATTAGTGGCAGCATATTTAGCATAGAGAAAGCAGTGAGGGTAGGAGCGTTGAGAGCATAGAAGTAGCACTTTACACCGGACAAACAGGTGAAATTTGGCGAAATATCCAGACGGAAACCTTAGACGGCGTGGAAATATGTGATATAATTTGAGAAGGAAAATTCAGATGGAAATTCATAATGGATATTCATGGCGGACCCTTGTATTCTCGCATTCACTGTCTATTAATCTATAAACAGTTAAGATAGAACACAGTAATCTAGACCTGAACTAGCTTGTTATTGGTGCCACACCCAACAGAACACCCCGAAAACCACAAGCACACTGAAAGCATCACCACATAAAGGGCAGTAACAGAGTTGGAATGAGTCCCTTCTTGCAACAAGAAGCAAGTTTGTGCCTGCTTAAATGAGGAGCTCCATAACGGCAAAAGACAAAGTTACTTCGAACTGCAAGATGGACGACATGGATAAGGAAAAAGTAAATGAGTGGGTAATTGACATGAAAGTGTTTAGAAGCCAGGTGGATTAGAACCTTTGGGGTATGTGCAGGTGGGTTGCAATGGGAAATGGGGTGGGAAGATTGCTGAGGTTAGATTGTCCTTCAGGGGAATACGAATAGTAGAATGAAAACAGCCAGGAAATGAGGAAATCCGACTTTAAAGTTTCATAATTTTATTGCATTGATCCAATGGTTTGCGCTCGCTGTCAAGCTTGATTGACTTTCATTCATCATCAGGCGGTGGGTGCCTAGGGTGGGGGGTACTTGGGGTGCAGGAACCAAGTGGGTGCCCAGGGTGGGGTACTTGGGGTGCAGGAACCACCCTCTCCATTCGGAAGCAGTAATTAAATGCACGAACTCAGCAAACTTTTCCACAATCATGGCTCGGAAACATATGCTACTTCTCCCCAAAATCAGGTGATTAACCCATGGTCGTTGCGATGCCTTCGCCCCTTTTGCTGCAAAGCTTCTGAATTGGGTTTTCTGACATAATCTTCACTATGGGAGCTTCTGAACAATTCTTCAGATCCAAAATTCAAGAACATGTCGAACCACTCTGTAGAATATATGGTTCCATAATGTCATGTTGGGAGTATTGGCAGTGTTGTATTTTTGTAACTATCAAACGGGGGTACTTTATTTGAGAGCTACCCAGGGCTCGTATCCCCAAGGCATATATTAATTAAGTAGATCCGGGAGAATCAGAGAGAAAAGCTC
Source organism: Sungouiella ezoensis (assembly GCA_030569115.1). Lineage (NCBI taxonomy): Eukaryota > Fungi > Ascomycota > Pichiomycetes > Serinales > Metschnikowiaceae > Sungouiella > Sungouiella ezoensis. The sequence continues at coordinate 639,384 of JAJMJY010000003.1, forward strand.
GTGAATCGTGCAAAACACTTAAACTCCGAGGATTTTTCGAACCAATTGAACACAAAGACAACAACTTGAGCCACCAAAATGTCACTCACTGCCCAATCGACCTACATACTCAACAACGGAGTCTACATCCCAGTAATTGCCTTGGGTGTCTACAAAACTGGTACAAATGTCGCCAAACAGGTAGTATACGATGCTTTGGAGCTTGGCTACAGACACTTCGACTGTGCAGATCTCTATGGAAACGAATCCGAGGTCGGCGAAGGTATCGCCAAATGGTTGAAAGATACCGGAGTAAAGAGGGAAGAGATCTTCTACACGACCAAGATTTTCGACGCCCAACAGGGGTACGAGGAGGCCACAAAGCAAATCGACGTCAGCTTGGAAAGAGTCAAGCATTTGGGCTACATCGACTTGATGTTGATCCACTCGCCCCTTACAAGCAAGGCAAAGAGACTCGGCACATGGAAGGCGCTTCAAGAGGGGGTCAAGGCGGGCAAAATCAAGTCAATTGGGGTTTCCAACTACGGAATTCACCACTTGAAAGAGCTTTTTGAATGGGACGGCTACGAGATCGAGCCGGTGGTCGACCAGGTGGAATTGAATCCTTGGTTGATGAGGACTGAACTCCACGACTTCTGCAAGTCCAAGAACATCTTATTGCAGGCGTACAGTCCGCTCACCAGATGCATGATGTTCGGAGACCCAACGCTTGTGAAGCTTGCCGAGAAATATGGGAAATCACCTGCGCAGATTCTTATCAGATGGTCTTTGCAGATGGGATTCAATGTTCTTCCCAAGAGTGAGAAGAAGACTCGACTTGCGCAGAATCTCGATGTGTTTGACTTTGAGATTCTGGACGAGGACATGGCTGCGCTTTCTCATCCTAAGTCGAAAGATCTGTTTACTGGCTGGGATTCTGATCCAGTGGAATCCCACATGTAGGAGCAGGAAGGAATCAGCGTGACCAAGGATGGTATCAGAGAAAAGAATCAAAGTTCAAAGAAACAACGAGGGTGAGGTAAAGAGATTAGAAGTAACGTTTCCAGAAGTCTTGTACTGCACTATTGTTCTCAACCAGACACTATATTTCTCATATCGAGTTTGAAAATCGAAAAATTACCAAGTAGTAAACACCGACATCTAGATTCTCCACTAGGTGAATATTAGTATCTTTTGCATAATTTCTCTTTGAAGTTCCCCATGACCTTTCCAGGTCTATTTGTCAGACTTGTGTCCTGCACACACCGCCAACTACTAATTCACCTCTCAAATCTAAATTCATTCATCTCAGGTTCTTATCATGTCCCGAGTCAACTACGCCGATCTCGAGAAAGGAAACTTCTCCGACGATCTGTATGACTCTTATGACGAAGAATCCCACTCGCGCAAGGCCAAGGACGACGACTATGCCTATGGAGGTCCCAATCCTAGAAAGAGGAAGCAACCATCCAAAAAGGCAAATGGTTCTAACAACAACATCCAGGCGGCAGCTGCCCGCAAAACCAAAGTAGACAATGCCATTGATGTGGTAAATCAGCAGCTCAGCGACGACGATTTCTCCGAAGACCAGTTGGTCGAACTCGCCCCAGAAGTTCCAAAGGATTATGTTCCAGACGCTGTATCGAAAGTATTTGGCCGCCTGGACTTCCTGTATTTGAAGTTGAAGCCCGATCACTTCTCGCGGCCCATCTGGATCTCTCCCACTGACGGACGCATCATTCTAGAGTCTTTCTCACCGTTGGCAGAGCAGGCACAAGATTTCTTGATTACTGTGGCTGAACCACGGTCAAGACCTTCCCACATGCACGAGTACGCTATCACGTTGTATTCATTGTATGCTGCTGTTTCTGTGGGTCTCGAAACCGACGATATTGTGGCGGTTTTGAACCGATTGTCCAAGACGCCGGTTCCCGAATCATTTCTCAAGTTTATCAGAGACGCCACCGTCAAGTTCGGAAAGGTCAAGCTCGTTTTGAAGCATAACAGATACTTTGTAGAATCTACCCAAGCAGACATCTTGCAAATGCTCTTGAAGGACCCTGTCATTGGTCCGTTGAGAGTGCAGAGTGATCACAACAAAGATTTGCTACAGTCGTCTGCTCCTAGCCAGGGAGACCTCGTGATTCCCGGAACGAAGAAACCGGACGGGACCGAGGCGAATCCTGATGCCAATGTCGAGGATATTTTTGCTTCAGTGGTGGGCAAAAAGGCTGAAGATGAAGACGATGATGATATTGATACTGTTCATCTGTTTGAGATTGCTAGTGAGACAGTTGAAGTGGTGAAGAAGCGATGCTACGAGATCGAGTATCCTGTGCTAGAAGAGTACGATTTCCGTAACGATGACCGAAATGCTAATCTCGATATCGACTTGAAGCCTTCCACCCAGATCAGACCGTATCAGGAAAAGTCGCTTTCCAAGATGTTTGGTAATGGACGTGCAAGATCAGGAGTTATTGTCTTGCCTTGTGGTGCTGGTAAAACGTTGGTGGGAATCACGGCTGCCTGTACGATCAAGAAATCTGTTATTGTTCTTTGCACATCTTCTGTGTCGGTGATGCAATGGAGACAGCAGTTTTTACAGTGGTGTACGATCCAACCGGAGAATGTGGCTGTTTTCACCTCCGAGAATAAGGAGATGTTTAGCAGTGAAGCTGGTTTGGTAGTCTCTACATACTCCATGGTGGCCAACACGAGAAACAGATCTCACGACTCGCAAAAGGTCATGGACTTCTTGACTGGACGAGAATGGGGTTTCATCATCTTGGACGAGGTGCACGTTGTGCCTGCGGCCATGTTCAGACGGGTGGTGAGTACAATTGCTGCCCATGCGAAGTTGGGGCTAACTGCCACGTTAGTTCGTGAAGACGAGAAAATTTATGACTTGAATTTCTTGATTGGACCCAAGTTGTATGAGGCCAACTGGATGGAGCTCGCCCAGAAGGGCCATATCGCTAATGTCCAGTGTGCAGAAGTGTGGTGTCCCATGACTGCTGAGTTTTACCAGGAGTATCTTCGTGAATCTGCACGAAAGAGAATGCTTCTTTACATCATGAACCCCACCAAGTTCCAAGCATGTCAGTTTTTGATCCACTATCACGAGAAGCGCGGAGATAAGATTATTGTGTTCAGTGATAATGTTTATGCCCTACAGGAATATGCACTTAAGTTGGGGAAGCCATTTATCTATGGTTCCACTCCTCAACAGGAGAGAATGACTATTTTGCAGAACTTCCAGCACAACGAACAGGTTAACACGATTTTCTTGTCGAAGGTCGGAGACACCTCCATCGACTTGCCGGAGGCTACTTGTTTGATCCAGATTTCTTCGCATTATGGTTCCAGAAGGCAGGAAGCACAGAGATTGGGCCGTATTTTGCGGGCCAAGAGACGTAATGACGAAGGCTTCAACGCCTTCTTCTACTCGCTCGTGTCGAAAGACACTCAGGAAATGTATTATTCCACCAAGAGACAGGCGTTCTTAGTGGACCAAGGATATGCGTTCAAGGTGATCACCCACTTGAGCGGAATGGAGAATCTTCCGGAACTTGCATATTCCACCGCCCGAGAGAGGCGAGAATTGCTTCAGCAAGTGTTGTTGAAGAACGAAGACGCTGCAGGAGTGGAAGTTGGCGACGACGAGGACACCAACTTCATGCCGAAGAGACTCAAGCAAGAAGCAAGCAATGCTTCCAGAAGTGCTGGGTCGCTTGCGGGATTGGCGGGAGGGGAGGACATGGCATACATCGAATACAGCAAGAACAAGAATAAGGAGTTGCGAGAGCAGCACCACCACCCCTTGATTCAGAAGATGTACTACAAGAAGAAAAAGTGAGGGTAATAGATTTAATGCAAATAAATGAAGGGACATATCAGAAAACTAAGAAAATGTAAAGGTCTATAGATTGAAGTTAAATGAACGATAACAGATTGAAGAAAAGTGAAGGGATTTAGATTAAGATAAAGTGAATTACAATGCACAAGTGAAGCTTTACAGACTCAAGAATACGTGAAGGATTACATATTTAATGTACAGAATACCGAAAAGCCATCCAGCAAGAACGAGGAACAACCCCAAGAACAGCTAATCGTAAGATGAGCCTACGAAATTGCCAAAGTCGTCATCTTCATAGTCGGACAATGGGGTCGCCTCTCTCAGTTCTTCTTCGGGAATTCGAAGACTCTCAAAGATCTTATTCTGGAGCAACAGCAAGTGCTTATCATACAGAAACTTGTCCTGATAGTTACGGAAACGTCTTCGATACGTGGCCAATGCCTCGGCAAACAGAATGGCAGTGAATTCATCGTTAAACCGAAGTCCTAGTGCGACCTGTAATATACATCCATTTGTACCCGAACTTATCTCCATCGGGTGGTATCCGGTTCCCGGTAGCTGGGTAACAATTCTGTAGCATCTAGACGACTGTGGAGAAACCGTGATTGTGCTGGAGCCGTCGTTGGCGATCTTATAATGCATTTCTGTCTCTTTGAAGGGATTGTACCACACCTCGGCCCATGGAACGTCACTCTTCAATTCCACAAAATCTTCCAGAAGCTGGGTGATCACCTCCAGGTTGTAGAGCTCTAGCTTGAGTCTGAGGCCCTCGAAGGCGGCAGAAGCTTTTGAATCGCCGCTTTCTGCCATCTCTTGCTCACAGAACCTTAGATGTCCATTCCACACGACATTTTTGTTGGAGGTGTCCCATATTTTCAGGGATTCGCCCGGCGGAATGCGGAAAACCGATACTTCGGCCAGAAACGTCTCGTGGGAGACAACAGTCATATAACAAGGTGGGGAAATTTGAAGATAGACTCAAGGTCAACTGGAAGCAAATAGAAGGCAGGTGATTTGGGAGAAATTAGGAACTAGTGATGTATGGACAAATAAGAAGTGTAAATATTAGTGATCTAGGTCATTTGTGGAAGTTTGCGACCGGCAGTATGAGCCGCGCACTACTTATACTTGAACTAAAAAAAAGTCTGATCGATACTACTTACAAGTCTCCCTCAGCAAACACCCACTGACACACCATGTTCAAGCTCGTGGCAAGACCGGGAGCACTTCTAAGTGGATGTTTCCGCGCACAGCGATTTTTTTCTGTGTCAAACTCCCGTTGGAGCGAGTTTGACGAACTCAAAGTGGCCGAGAACACCAAAAAGAACGCAACCACAGTTTTTGACATTGACGAGTTGATTGCCAACTCGCCCGACCTTGTGGACGGCAACCAAAACAGAAGAAGATATGACGACTACTCTTTTGGCAGTCTGGCCAAGGATCCCAGAGAAGTAGCCAAAGCCATCAATATTACAGGACCAGCTAGTGGAAGATCGGTGGACGTCAAGTTCAATAATGTTGGATTTGCCATTGGAAATGTGTATTCGATTTTGAGAACGAATAACGTCAGACTGCAGTGGAATTTGCAGAAGAGGTATATGAGACCAGCAAAGTACCAGAAGGACAAACACAGAAAGTGGTGGAGAAAGCAGTTTGCCAAGGGATTCTCTGACTTGATGGCGCAGGTCACGGATGCAAAGAGAAGAGGATATTAGCTTGTATATATGTTTTGGGAACAAGACGAATAGAATGACGATGAGAGCCACATTTTGTGAGAATATCAGTATAGATAAGTCGATCATTGTCGACAAAAACAGATCATTGCCGAATAGTAGATGAATCTAGAAAACTTCATTGACAATTAGCAGAGGGTTTTCGAGATGTAAATTATTGTAGATTATCGAGGAATAGTAGTTGTCGAATAGATTATTGGCGAATATGTAGCATTATAAGTAGCTCATTGCCGAATCACACTATTCTAACGCAGACACCTCCATGAACGGAGCTACGAGCTCTACTCCATATCACCATCTACATCTCGGATACACCTAGAAGTTGTAGCATATCTATGTAAAAGTAGTAAGATTCACCACATTCACCACATTCTAATCTACTGCCTTCTCTATCACCTTCAATCTCAATTCACCTACAGAATCATCAACTAGCCTCCTTTTCGACCGGCCCCTGGCCGCTATGATACACTGAAGCTTCTAGTTCTTCTTGACTCCGTTCTTCTTCACCTGTTTCTTATCCTTCTTGAAATCAGGCTTGCCGTTGTAGGCCTTGTGTACCCGAGTCTCCAACAGAATCACGTTGCTCTTCACCACAATCTCCTTGGCCTCCAACGCCTTCTGCTGGTCCTCCTTGTTTCTGAAGTCACACAACGCAGCCCTGTTGGTTCTCTTGTAGAACTTGATATCTCCAAACTGCTTGACAAGTGCACCCTTCAAGTCGTCGTCGTCAATCTCGATGTTACGGATGTAGATCGGGTACCATTCCTCCTTTTTGAACTTGCCGTTGGTGGGGGCGGCAGTCTGGGGTGGCTGGACAGGTGAAGTGCTCTTTTTGGCTGCAACTTGGGGAGTCTTAGGCGGTTGGGTAGTTCCTTTTGGTACTTTGGGCTCAATGGCAGCCAAATTGGCCCACGTGGGCTTGACGACAGGGGCCAGAGCCAATGCAAGCTTCTCGTCAGCCCTTGGTTGTTGGTCGGACTCGGGGTTTTCCGATATCTCGGTTTCTTCCGCGTCTGGCTCGGGCGACGATTCAGTCTCGATGATGTCGACTTTTTCGGCTACCTCGGCAGTTCCAACGGTCTCAGCCTCCACCTTTACAGGCATTTCCTCGGACTTTTCTCCCTTTGCCTCGGCCACTTCGGGTGCAACTTCCTCCGGCTTCTCGCCCTCAACCTTCTCGGGCTCCTCCTCCACTTTCTCCCCCACATTCTCCACATTCTCCACAACACCGTTGCCATTAGCCTCCACAGTACGCACCTCCTGCTCGCGGAAATGCTCCGACAAGTCGAGAAATTTCAACAAATCGTTGCAAACATCGTACACAGTTTTGTCCTTAGCCTTCAACACAAATGTCTGAACAAACTGCAACAACTGAGAACTGCCTCTCTTCCACGAGCCGCAAACCACAATCAAGATGCTGTCGTTAACCGACTTCTGGAAATCTGCCCGTTCAACAACAATCTTGTTGGTCTCGGTGACAAGACTCTGAGCTGCGAAATGCTTTTTGATGGCTTCTGTGCCCGAGGCCAAATTGACGGTTTTGGTGCCAGTAGCGGCACCAGTAGAATCAGCGGCATCAGCACCAGCGTTTGCTATGGGAAATTCATCGTGAAGAAGCGATGCGTCCTTGTCGTAGAAGGCAAATAACTTTGTAATATCGCTGGTGTAGCTGCTGTAGTATTTCTGAATGAACAACCACCCGATGGACTCGATGGACAAGACTTCGTCTTGCTTTTCGACGCCAGCAGCAGCTTCTGGAACGGGTGTTTCGGGTTGAGTCATAACACTTGCAGATTCGGTGGCAGCAGTAGGTGATTTCTGTGGATACGATTTGGTGAGCGAGTGAAAATTTACTGGGAGTGCAGGGTGGAGGAGGTGTAGAGACAATGGAGAACTATGGGGGAGATATTGGGGAGAGATATGGGGAGAAAATTGGAGATGGGTCGATATTTGGGAGTCGGGAGATACAGTGAAAGATTAGTGAAGAAATGGAATTATTGTTTTGGGGGTTATTATTGGAAGATTGAGAGTGTGTGGATGTTCGAGAGAATAGTGAGGAACATGAGAGGTGTTCGATGGAATTGGGACGAGAGTGGGGACACACGTAGGATTTTTTGCTCAGGTTGATTTTTGACTGCATTTGTTCAAGTTGATTATTTTGAATTTGGGTCTTGTTTCTGGTATCTTGCTTGTTCTATCATTATTGTGGTTAGTATGGCGCACATTGGTTAGGGTAGGTGAGAAAATGCTAATCGCATGAAAACATGGAGCTTATTAGAATTCCATGGATTGGAGACAACAAATGTAAATTTAGTGGGTTTATAGAAGAAAGTGAATCTGGTGGAGAGTATATGAATTTGGTATCCATGTGAATCAAGTTGGCGGAATTCACTGTCATCCATGCATTGGGATTGTTCACCAATCAATATTCTTGTTGTCCATACACCTTTATATCTAGAGTGCTCATGACTGCCACCATGTCCAGAATTTGATTATTTACATAGCTATTGGAAATTATCAACTTTCTTGAGTAGGTCAGATGATGAGATCAGTGAGATGATGTAGATAGGGAAAAGAAGGATGATCTACATTGGCGTTCTCCAATAACAATACTTGGGAATAGGCAAGACCACGATACAATCTGCGGCGTGGGGAAGGGTTGAATACTGCCATCCGAAGTGAGACCTCAAAATGCACTAAGCAATCAGATTTTAGTTTCAATTACGGCAGTCCTATCTCATAATGCTAGTTGACGACTCCAAATCCACTTCTGTGCCTCGAGTCTTTCTGTTCCTAAATTTCCGAAATTCTGTTATTCCTTTCCAATATACCATATTTTCGGAAATCTCCAAAACATTCACAATCTCTAGAGTGTGTTCAACTTAGTCATCCACAATGTCAAGAGCCCCCACCTCTCCACCCCACCTACCCCTCCTACGATTCCCATCAATTCTCTTCATTCCTAAACGTCTAACTCGTCTCCTTCAACAACTCCTCCAACACCTTATTCTCCAACTCCGTCTTGTTGGCTCCTTTGAACGACTTCACCCCCATTCTTCTCAACACTTCAATGGCAGTGCTTCTGGGGAATCCCATGTTCTCAAATTGTAAAACAACCTCGTCGTCAATGCCGTACAACGCAGAATCGCTAACCTTCACCTTGCTTCCTTGGGATTCGTCTCCAGCGTAGATCTTGGTCCAATAAGCAGCAGTTTCCTCGAATCCGGCCTTGTTGGAGATGTAGTGCTTGGCAACCTCAGCATCTTGCGGATCGTTGGGTTCTGGCGATTGTAGCAACGACTGCAACGAGATCAATGACGACTTCAACGTCAAAATCGGAGTCCATGCGTCCTTCAAGATATCCAAGCAAATTGCTCCCGTCACCGACGAAATGTTGGGGTGGTAGATCTTGGTCAAAAACTTCATCACTGGAGGCTTAAAGGGGTACTCGTTGGGGATGTTAATGTCGACTTTAAATACTCCATTCTCGTATGGAGTTCCTGGTGGGCCTTTAAAGTACCCGGTCAAATGGGTCAAGTCGCTCTCGCTTACCAATTCAAGCGAAACTCCCGATTGGGTGTCCTGACGACACTCTTCGAGTTCTTTGGCGATTCTTTTAACTCTGGACATAGTCTTTGTGTAGTAAGTTGATTGCTGGATGGTAATCGCTCGAAATGTTACTCGTGTGCACTACGCTATCAGCGGAATGTGTGGAACTTCTATATTACAAATAATGTACATACAGCGGTGGCTGCAACGAGCAGACGGAGGTGCAGTACCTCTCGACTTCTCTAGGGTTGGCCTGGTTCATCATGTCAACTCCCTCAGGCCTTGATGTTTCTTGCCAATGCCTCGAACAACACCTTCATTTCCGGAGGGGCCGACGACACAAATGGCAATGAATGGAACTTGTACTGGCTGTTTCTCAAAATCTCACACAAAACCAATGACAATCCCCATGGATGTGGTCTGTTGACGAGCTGTCTCTCGAGCAACACACGGGTCATGAGTTCCTGGATCTCCACATAGACGTCTGGAGACTGCCAGATGCTCTCAGCACCGAAGAAATGCAATGCAAGGCATCCGAACCACTGGGTGTGGCTGTTTGGATAACGCAACTGGTTGGCAATGGCCGAAATCACATGATATCTGAACTCAGTGTTGCCCTGGTTCAAAAGATCAATCACCAAAGAGGCATGCGACGACTTTGAGTTGAACACCTTCATGTTAGCAGGAACGCGGTCCTCAACGGCTGACATACCAATGTGTAAGATCAACGCATTGATGAGCTTCACATTGAAACTGACAACATCAAATCCAAACTCTGCCAATTCTTTCAGATGGTTGAGCTTGGTGCCGCCGTAAATAGACCGCATCAAAGCTGGTGCTGGAATACGCAAGAAGTTCTCCGTAGGCTTCTTCAAGCCAACCTTGCTCAAATCGTCCAATGGAGCGTAGTAAACTTCCGGAGAATTCTCAGAATTGGGCATTGACTCAATCAGTTCCTTCGACGAAAATGGATTCACCGTATCAACATTCTCTGGGGTAGCTGATAAGATGATGTTTCTGAGCTGGATGCAACTTGGAGGAACCGCAGAAACCAACTGGTAGTGGCATGCAACTAAGAATTCCGGTTCATCGTGAGCTAATGCAGTGAATAAGCGGTTAATAGCCTTGAAGCATACATTAATCACATCGTGGTGCACAACTTCATCCTTCGAGTAAACGTTCTGGAACTTCAAAAGCGCCATGAAAAGCTTTACCGCAACTCCATATCCCTCATGATTAGGCAAAGCAAGAACCTTGGGCAAGAACATCCGGTGAGAAATCAAGGAAATCCATGCAAAGGTGAAGCCAGGGTAGACAATAGGTTGAAGTGAATACAACATTTCTCCCATAGTAGTGAAGAATCCAGAATCCAAATGCTTGGTGGCCGATTCATCAAAAATTGATGCATCACACCACCCGCAGAAAATGGAAGAAAAGAGCTTAAAGTATGCTCTCTCATTCCAAGTTACCTTTGAGACTTCATGTTCGTTTGTCATCACGAGTAGCACGATGCTCAAGATGTTCTTGAGATAATCAATAGCATCAGCACTATGACTCTTACTGAAGCGCAAGATTATTCTAACAATAAGAAGAGCAAGGCAATCAACTGTAAGGTATGTCTCTCTTTGAGTACGGCTTCGAATTTCATGTTCTGTAGCAAAAGCTGCTGCAGAAATTTCGAGGGCCGACTTGAAGAATAGCTCAAACTTTTCTGGTTCCGTGAGAATGTCGCTCTTAAAGAGTCTCTCAACAAATGCATTCTGTAAGCCTGTGATGTCCTCACCATGTCCTAAGAGCTTAACCCACTCACAAAACACGTACCCCATCTGAATGTAAGCTCCGGCAGACCCCGTCTCAGAAATGAAGACAGGATAGTTGGAATCCCGAAGCAAAGCAAACAACTCGTCACGAGCAAGTGCGCTTGTCTGATGCTCTTCAGAATCGCCTGGAACGTATGATGACAATGCTTCGATAGTGCATGCAAATTCAGATCTCAAAGAAATTGGTCTAGCAGCTTCTGAACTGAACACATTCAACAACAAGCTAGATGCGAACTTGACAATAGAAGGATTACTAGACTCAGCGATGAGCTTACCGATCGAACTGTCAAGTTTCAATGCGGACACCAACTGCACCTTCAACAAAGAAAATATAACTGGCATATTGAACTTCCTTTGGTCAACAGAATGCACCATCCACCAGGTCACATCCTTGGCAGTTGATGGTGAGTATTCACACAATTTGTCCAAGATCACAACGTAAATTTCATTGCTCATTGGATTCTCATGGACTTGGGTGAATAAGCAATTCACAGCATATTGTGCAACCTTCAATAACAATTCAGGGTGCTTCAAAGCATTGTTCTGACATAAAGTCAACGCCTGAGTAAGAGCTTGCAATATTGGATGGTCCGCACCTAGTTCACCTAAGCTGGTTTCCGTAACTCCTGACAACATTTGAATAGATTTCTCGCATATCTGGGTGATAATACTGAAGAGTTGATCCATTGAAGCAATTTCATCCTGTTGCAATGAGGCAGTACCTTGTTGTGGAGTCAGTTGCCCAGCAACGAGTCCATCTTGCTGAAGTTGGGTAATTGCGCGTGATGGCTGGCTCTGCAATGAATTTTGAAGTGACTGCTGCTGATTAACTCTTTCAGACTGTACCAGCTGAACTTGCAATGTTTGCTGTGGTTGTTGTGGTTGTTGCCCTTGTTGCGCTTGCTGCTGTTGCTGGGCTTGTTCTGCACGGATGATAAACGAATTCGTTCCGAAATCTGTGTAGATGCTGTATTGTGAATCCCTGAGTCCTTCCGGTTGTAATCCCAATGGAGGAGGTAATTGCATGGAGTACTCAAAAGCTCCACCTTCCACAAATGGTTTTCCAGCAGGATTGCGCTCACGGGCAAGCACTCGAGGATGCATCCGCTCATCGATCAATTCACTGATGTTGCTGGCTGCCAACTTCTCGATGATCTCCACACACAAACCCACATTAGACTGAATTGCGAGATTCAATTCGGACAAAGGCAACTCATTCAAGTTAACTTGGTTACCCAACAACTGAAGCATAGATGCTTCAATAGTTTCACTCAATATTTTCCGCCCACTACAGACTACCATAGCATGGGCAAGTTGTTGGGCCATGATCTGGTAACTGTTTCTGAATTTGGTAATATCAGCTTCAGTTGCAAAATCTTTCTTTACCAATGCCTCGGTAGTAGTCAAAACTGCCTCAGAGACACGGCTCAAGATTGGGACAGCACATTCTCTAACAGCACGAGCAAGCGAGGCTTGGAAAGCACGTCTCAAATTTGGATTCTGTGTAAAAACAGTGCTACCAGACAAATTTCTGAATGAAGCATCCAATTGATTGACACCTGAAGTAACTCCCCTGTCATCCATCTGTCTTCCTTGCTGCTTGAGCTGTTGCTGTTGAGATTGCTGCTGTAACACCTGCTGTTGAGATTGCTGCTGTAACACCTGCTGTTGCTGCTGTTGCATCATTGCGGCCTGCTGCTGCAAATGCTGTTGCATTTGCAAGTTGTGATCAGGATTCTCAAATGGTAACTTCGACATGTCATTATGGAGCATATTTGGTTCCGATCTGATCCCAAACAAAGCAGCCAAAGCTTCAGGTTTTGGATTGTGAGAACGCACAAGTGTGGAAGGTTCAACATCCTTCACTGTCATATCAAACGAATTTAACAAGACCTCGATCTCAAACTTCAAGTTCAATTTCAAATCAGCACATTCATAGAGCTCAACTAAGACCTTAATGACACCAAGGACCCATGGATTAGGAGGCCTGAAAACCTTGGAGTGGCTGGCCTGATCCAAAATCTTACACACAAATGGAATAATTAAGTGTAAGGTTTTAAAATCAAAGGCTTCAACCAACATGTACTTTAAAGCAACTTGGTCTCTTTTCAAAGGTCTGTCATTTGCCAAAGTAATCCTTCCCAACCATGCACCAAGATTTTTTAAATTAGAACGTTCCATAGAAGTGTCCTTGAATACCTTGAGTAAATGGTCGACTTCAAGAAGGGTGGTGTTCAAAACATACTCGTAGAAGATAGCATTATTCAATGCGAAAACCAAACTAGAGTACAAAGCATGATTGTTTGGCTCCGACTTGGCTCTCTCAGTGACCAAGTAGTTTGCGAACCATGCAAAATACTTCTCTTCAAGAAAGTCGCTCACTTCAGCGAGTTTGCTCTTCATGTTGTCGGCCGTCATGTTGTTGACAAAGAATAATAGTTTATCGGATATCACCTCGCTTGGATCTTCTTGAATGACCAAACCGATCGTTTTTCTCACAGCAGAAATTGAGTTGTAAGAAACAGTGTTTTCTTCCTTCGCTGGGTTGGCGATTTCACCTGAAGCGGATTGATTTGGTGCAACATCAGGACATGGAATTCCATTCGACGCATCCTTCACAATCTGGTACATCCTTGCATGTGATGACAAAGATTGACATTTCAAAAGATGTTTGCAGTAAATTGGATATTCGTGCAATCTTGACTTGAAGTTGTACAAGGACTGGACAGCAAATTTGAACAAATGTGAGTCTTGTGGTTGATTGCAAGACTCCCAAATGAAATTAAGCGCAACAGTAAGTGTGGTTCCTTGAATCAAGTCTCTCTGCAAAAGAGCACCAAACAACAAAGAAGTTGATGCTAATGCAGTCAATGGATACTCAGAGAAGAATCTGTACTCGTCAATCAACAGGTGAATCATGCATGCAAATACATCCTGATCGTGAGGCACATCACTTACCTTCATCCGAACAAGCATATCCACAATCTCCTTGATTTCCATTTCCTTGTTATACATCTTTGAGTAGTAAGCCTTCATCTCCTGCTCAACCTGAGTTGGGAAAACGTTAGCAAACTTCTCTTCATTAGCCAAAATTGCTGCATCATGACCAGTCCCAAAATTTATAAGACGGGGGTATGTCGTCAAAAGTGACAACTGCAAGTTCTTCAACCGATCAGCGTCCACCAATCCTTGAGAGCCTTTGAGCAGTTCCAATAAGAAGTAAACAACAGAAACCTTTAATGCTTTGTTATTAGGGCGTGGCTCAACGGTACCTTGTTGCTGTTGTTGCTGAAGCTGCTGACCGAGCTCGAAATCTTGAGCCGTCTTGGTTTCCAAAATTTCGAGAAGAGCAGAGTAAACGGATTGTCTCGTCTTTGCAACTTTGAGATCATTCTCGATAACAGATTTGCAGTCATATCCATAGTTTGTAGCTTCAATGACAAATGTCAAGTACAAACTGCATGTCATAGAATTGGCCTTCTTGAACAACTCATCAAGCAAATGAACTGAGGCTGCAGCAAAGATAACTTTGTGTAAAGCCTCTGAAGTCATCTTGTTAGTGTAATACTCAATAAGTTTCGCAATTGCTAATTGGATGTCCAACTCCTTGAAGCGTCCAAGGACCTTTTCTAATTGGGTCAAGTTGGAATCCACTAGCGGTCTATCCATCATAAAAGCAAAAATTCTATCGATACGATCGAGAACAAAACCGTTCTTGTCAGGAATAGACAATGCACCTGCAATAACATGATGTGGCTCAGCTCTGCAATGCAAATCGAAAAATTGAGTAAGCCAAGAATCAAGCTTCTTGTCTCCCTCTGATTGCATCTTGATTTGAAGAGAACCCTGCGAATTGATCTTAGCCATCACCTGAACTTCGAGTCTGGCAATGTTGACAAATCTTAGGAGCTCGGGTTCAACACTAACTTCATCTTCATAACAGAGTGTAAGTGTCTTCAGATTCAAAATGTCGAATGCACCTTGCTGAGTATGCATCGACTGCAACATGTATAAAAGGGTTTTGTCGAACCACCACTCATAACTCAAGAAGATATCAATTAGACCATTCTTGAAGTCAAGAGAGGACAAGAGTTGGGTGATGCTAGCAACAGATGGTTGACTATTGCGTTTCGAAGCATCAAATAAATACTCCTGGACCTTTGCAAACACGTTGAACCAATTCAACAGGTGATTAGAGTCGACTGACTTCAAGCATGCTTGCAATTGGGCACCCTTAGCATTTGCTTCTGGCAAATTGTTAACAAAAGTCAATGCAGTAACTCCCCCATTTGTGGACGAGAGGCCCTGGGAGCCAGGAATAAGGACTTCAGCCAAAATCAAGGCGACGCTGGAGTCAGCATCTTCCTGTCTGATCTGGAGAACTTGAGGAAGGAGTTTTTCAGGTAATAAATTCTCTGGACCAACCTCTATTAATAAATCTTTGAACGACATGCTAAGAATCTCGCGGAAGAATTGCTCAACTGGGGGAATTTTCAGATCAAAGGCGTTGAACTGACCAATCACCAAAAGCTTGTGTAAGAATGGGAACGATTGAGACTGGAGGATACTTCCAAGAAGGATGTATTGCCACGAACTGTCTTCACGGGTGGTCTGAGATAATGCGATTTCTGGGATCTTACCCGCAGAAATAAAGTATTCTCTCACTTCGAGGGTTTCTGGGTTTCCGAATTTGCTGACAAGGACAAATTCGAGTAAAGGACCAACGTCGAAAAGGTTGGCAAATTCAAGAATTCGAAAGCCACCTGCCTCGAAGAAGATATTGCTAAACTCCTCAAGGAAAAAATTCAAATGAAGTGGATTCTTCTCTAACGCTGCAAGCTCAAGCCTGAGAAATTCGTTGGGTGGGAAGTCGGCACGAGACGAGTCAAAGGAACAGAAATGGAGAAGCTTTCTGTAGTAGAGCTGATATAGGATATGGAACCTAGCGCCTTCAGACTCAAGGATATATTGACACTGGGAGAAATTGGTCCCACAGTTCAGATGGGTTGCGGTTGTCAAGAGAAGCGAGATCTGATTGAGAACCACTGCCACGTATTCACCGTTATTCTTGACTTCTTCTGTCTCTGCGGATAGATGGGCGTGCGTATGGAGCGGCTTTTCGGACAAAAGCTCTTCGAAGGTAGTAACAGGCACGGATTCGAGGCCCTGGGGGCTGGAGGGCGGTTGCGAAGACACGGTTGTGGGAATGTTCACTTAGTATTCCGCAGATAGCTATCAAAAGTGGATCAATTGGGAAAATGGACGTTTCGCAAGAAAGTTTCCATGAAATTCTCAAATTGACAAAGTAGGTTGCAGATCTAATCAGTAGTCTGGAGCCTGGGAAATATGTACAGTGTCTAGGGTTAGTATGGGGGCAATTGGGGGGCGAAATGGAGCCAAAAACGGGCGATTTGAACAGCGATTTCAAGAATCCTGGGTATATTTGGAGCTGCGAGCACAAATCAGATGACGTACGTACAGTAATAAAGACGTTGGCGATAGCTTTGTGATAGATCACGTAGTTCGTTCTAAAAATTTTGAGAGTGAGCGAACAAGACAGTAGGGTTACCCGGCGGCGAATTGTTGGATGCAGGCGCGGAGTAATTTGGCTGCGAAATGTTGCCACGACACTGGAGGGTGATTTCAGATAATTTGGCTCATATCTATTTTGATTATAATTCTAATATACTTGCTTTTTTGCCATCCACACGTTTTGCTGACTTCGAGTCTTTCACCCCTTTCACCAAGACTCTACATTTCTGCTTTCTGCACCTCTCACCAAGACTCTACATTTCTGCTTTCTGCACCTCTCAACACTTTAGATAACATTATCACTAGACGTAGCCTAAATGGCCAAAAACGAAAGTAAAAGAATAAAAGTCAGCCCCATTGCCCGGGATGCTGCGTTGTAAAGTGTCGAAACACTATGATTGTTTTCAATTGTCGAAACGGCCTCCTGCTATTCCTATTCTGGGGCTGTTGTCGGTACCGCTGTCTTCTCATTGGACTACTTAAAGGGCTCTATTTCTATATGTATGAATAACTACGCACTTTGGTATCAATTTTTCGAACCTAAACTACTACTTGTTATCATTGGCCAACAGAAATTTAAACAGCGCTGCGAACGAGAAAGTTGATTCAAACTGAAATTTGAAGCATTGTGTGAACGAGACACATCCTGGAATATTAATGACGATTGGGGAATTGCAAGTTGCTTCGAAGCGGGAGCTGGTCACAGGATTATTTACGAATGCAATTTTCGGAGCACTTTGAGGAAGGCTTGCTTGTTCTCAAACAATTCAAGGTGTAATAAGGGTTATTTCTGCTGAGCGAAGAAGTTCTGGAACCACTGCGAAAGCAATAGTATTTATATAGCTCAAAATAAAATGCTACTTTAATGAAGTTACCCGAAACCGTGCAACAAATTGTTTTATGCCTGAACATACCGAAATCATGAGGAAAATATAAAAGGAGGTCTAAATCCTTACGGGTCATAACGTTCACGAACAGATTTATCTATTAAGTCAGAATACCAGCATCAATCTTGCCATGGCTCTACCCACACTTCCAGTTGAGATTCTCCAGCGTATCCTAAGAGAGTTCCCATATACGACATTGCGTTCGATATGGGCAGAATGTCACGTGAGCGATCTTCTAAAGATGATTTTGAAGGAGATTATGCTACAGAAAACCTACTACGATGAAATGCGGGTTTATGGTTTCTCTACGCAATTACATGAGCTGGTTCCGAAAAGATTCGCTGTGCAATGCTTCAAAATCATTGATCATGGTGACTATGTGCGGAACGTTATCCGGTCACATTCTGAACTCTTGCTGTCAATTCCAAGAATTGAATACGAAGGCGATGCTGCAACGCTAAGGCGATTGCCGAGAAAAGAATTTCTTGATAAGATAGAAACGTGTCATTTGAGTGTAGTCGGTAATTTAGCTTTGATTCCTCCCAAGGTAAAGAAAGTGACATTGAGGTGCACGTCAAGACCAATGACAAATTCTATCCGAAGATAGCCCACGACCTTAACCGAAATGATGATGGAAGGTGCCGTTGACGTGAATAACTTTGAACTTCCAGATAGTCTCAAAAGCTTATCCTTCAAATTTTGTAAAGTATTGAGAGAATTTCCACCCGGACTTCAGAGCTTGTTCATCTCCAACTGCACTGGCATTGAGGAAGTTATTTTTCCCAATCTGCTTCTGATCTTACATTTACAATGGTGTTCCATAAAGGATCTTGGTGAACTAGTACAGAGATTACCATGCAACTTGAAGTTATTAAACATTTCAATATATCCAAGTAAATCAATTGCATATTTGGAATTTCCTCCATTGCTTGAAGAACTTTTTGTCGAAAATTGCGAACTCATATCTGTTAACGGTGTCATGTTCCCAAGACTGCTCAGAAAGCTACACCTCAAAAACAACAATATTACTAGCTTCCGAAACGTAAAGTTTCCAGACTTGGAGCTTCTCGACATCTCTAACAACATTCTCAAAACAATCTACCTTCAACTCTTGAAACTGTCTTGGCTGGGGACCAGGCCATCGAAGACTGGTCAATGACGAAGCTTCCAAGAGATTTGAAAGTATTGACTATAATGACGACTGAGAGCCCTCGCACATTAACATTTCCTCCAACTTTAGAGATTCTCACTATCAAATGGAAAGGCATTCGTCAAAATTCCTGACCCTAATCCTTCCGGCAACATTGTTTTCCTTGAACTTGATGGACCGATTGGGAGAACAATTGGATTTGGGCCTCCCATCCCTCAGGTCAATGAACCGCTGGAACTCTGGATTGTTTCATGGACCAAGAATATTGAATTTAAGGCTTGAGGGCCGCAAGCGTGTGTTTTCTTCCAGGCTGGTGATTGCTTCTCGAGTACGGAAGTTGAAATTTACGTGTCTGATGAATGGTGGCCCGAGTGTTAAAATTGAAATACTGGGTTTGAAGAAGGTAATCCGTATACCTCATCAGCTATGTTCACTAAAAGTGTTGGTCAATGATGGAAACGATTACTTGGATTGTATGAAGACAGATTTTCCTCATTCCGTGCGTCTTCGTGCATCATCTACTGAGCATGACACTGTGGACTCAGAGATGTTTTTTGAATTTTAGTTCAGTTGCAGTTCGGAGATGCTCATATGGGAGATGATTAGTACTTACAATCCATAAACTAATTTGCCTAGACCCGTACACCAAGAAGCTATGTTCTTCATGTTGTTCCGATGGACAAAGATGCAGTACTTATGCATAGAAGCATGGGGACGCCCATAATCTTACAGACTTGGAAGGACCTAGCGAATGACCAATGGAAGAGAACTTATTCCTACAAAGCTCCGAATAGGCCACTATTGAGGAAGGTGGACGTGCTGAAGTACGGCATGGTACATCGTCGACTCATTAGAGGGAAATGCTATGTAAGTCATAGTATTCCCATATCCTAAAAGGACAGAGAGAGGGAAAGATAGAGAGAATGTGGGCTCTCAATAAAGGACATAGACTCAGTAAACCTTACCAGATATAAAATCCTACATCAGATATGACTGAACAAAGTTGGTATGTCACTGAATTAATTCACGTGACCACTAAAATTCAACAATTATAACTTGGCCACATCATTGCTTCACTTCTTCGACCACTCACCACCTGATCAAGTCATGGTATTTTTCATCGCTATGCTTTCTTGACTGCCGTGGCCCTCATGGCTTTTCTGGTTCCACAAGGTCCTTGCCAAAGATCCAAGTTTAGATTGTTCGAAATCTGAAACCGTCAACATCCACACCTTTGTCACAGACTTGGTTCATCTCAAGAGATCCAAGGTTTTTCTGGCTGACTCCAGAATTTTTCTTCCTCCCATCGGAAGTTTGCTTCCTTTGTCATGTCCCGCACTTTCGCTGGTATCGTCTGCTCCGTCCTTTCCACCCAATACCCGGATACACAAGAGCAGGCAGTACGGATCTATCTGGCTTGAAATTGTTCATCGATATGTAACAACTGCAACAATAGCCATCGGTGTGTCGAACAGTAGGCACAACACCGAAAGAAAACATCACCTTGTCATTGTTGATGACTGGAAATCCTAAGCTGTCTCGACGCATATAGGTAGTCGTACTGGCTACATTTCACTTAGCTACAGCACTCAAGAGTTGCATTTGTTATGGTAGAGCACGGCTCAAATGTCTTTCGAGTGGTCATGCTCCGAGTCTGAGTGCTTATTATGTTTGTGCGAAATGGCTGCGAATTCTTTGTAACTACCCCCTCTCACTTGCTCATCTTTGTCCAAGGGTACTAGCACTTGCCAAGTACTCGAAAATTCATATATCCATTTCCGTGTTAACGGTATCGCCATTTGGACGTGCTCTGAACTAATCTGCGGAAGAAATTGATCATACTGATGTCTGGTATTGAACAAGGTCACAATACCACAATTGACCGGCGCCTAGTGTCCGTAAATACAAGCATTCGAAAAGTTATAAGAAATTCCCAATGTCTCGTATCGAAGGCTAGCAGCGTTTTGGAGAACGTTGTGGAAGAGAACCTGCCAAATAGGTTGCGGGGGACGCCTCTTAAATTGATAAAGGCATCTAGAGAATTAGAAGCTATTTTGAAGGAAAAGCAGGTCTGGAGATCACTTTCAACTGAAAAGCTCCGGAGTTCTGTAAATCAGGCACTGTTGTTTGTACTACAGGCAGATGGAGATATAAGTGATGTTTTGCTCGAAGAACAGCTCTCAAGTACTAATGTACGAGCTTTAAACAAAGTGCGGAGCTTGCTATCAAAGTCAAGCGATAATTTTAAGGAGAGTCTTTTGGATGTCGTCAAATTGGAAGGCATAATTCAGCAGATTTTGAACGCCCCATCAGGAAACACACTTCAGCAGGATTCTGATGAAGACTTGTCTCTGGAAGACGGAGATCAGCAGGATTCTGATGAAGACTTGTCTCTGGAAG